>JAOXOE010027880.1:0-17334 GCA_028565055.1 Phoeniculus purpureus | reverse complement strand
GGTGGGGTGTCCCTGCCCATGGCAGGGGGATTGGACTAGATGATCTTTGGAGGTCCCTTCCAATCCCTAATGATTCTGTGATTCTACAGAACTGACATGATAAAGGCTACAAAGCTACTACAGTTTGTCCCCTAGAATAATGAATGAAGAGATAATTCTAAACCCAAAAACTCTATGCCACTTCCAACAAAACACAAAACCTTCCCAAATTAGCAACTGTAATGCTTTTACAAAAGGAAAAAAAATCACAAGATATTAGTATCTCTCACATGAAAGTAAGTCACATGTTCAGATAGAAGCATCAGTGTTGTATTAGCAATCAATGACAGGAATAGGAAAGGTAGGAGGAATGGGCTAAAAACACCGAGCTACAGCTTCATTGATCTATGTCCTGCCACCGAACAAGTAGGACACACAACAGCAGAGGATGAAGCTGTATACAGGTATCATGAGAATCATGAGACATTGATTTGTCCAAAGGTTTTGACTACTACACATTTGAAGGTCTTGAGTACACACTCTTTATGAAGCACAGGATTCCCCACTATCACTGGACAAGTCCTCCTGTGATCTTTCCTTTCAGGTAGAAAGAAGGTTAATTTTGTCAAAATCTATGTAATGTCAATTTCAATATATTATTATGGCAGTAAAACATTAGACGGGAAGAAAGAACTTTGGTAAGGTCATCAATGACCTGGATGAGGTGACAGAGTACCCTTAACAAATTTGTTGATGATACAAATCTGGGAGAAGTAGCTCACATACTGAACAGGTGCATTGAGAGTTGGGTGGAGAGAAACTTTATGAGGTTCAACAAGGTCAAGTGCAGAGTGCTGCATCTGGGAAGGAACAACTCCATGCACCAGTACAGATTGGAGACTGACCTGGTCAAGAGCAGCCTTGGGAAAAAGGACCTAGGGGTGCTGGTGGACCACCCCGGTCTGGCCATGAGCAAGCAGTAAGTCCTTGTGGCACAAAAGACCAGTGGTCTCCTGGAGTTCATCAAGAAGAGTGTGGCAAATAGAATAAGGAAATTCTCTTCCCCCTTTACTCTGCACTGGTTAGGCCACATCTGGAATACTGCATCCAGTCTGGTATTCCCATTTCAAGAGGGAACAGGCTGCTACTGAAGAGGGTTCAGTGCAGAGCCACTATGACCATCAGGGGACTGGAGCATGGCCCTTAGGAGGAGAGGCTCAAAGAGCTGGGTCTGGAGAGGAGGAGACTGGGATGAGATCTTGTAAATGCTTAGAAATATCTAAAGGGCAAGTGTCTGGATGATAGGACCAGGCTCTTCTTTGTGGTGTCCAGTGACAGGACAAGGGGCAATGGGCATAAGTTGTAACATAGGAAATTCAGTTTGCACATATGGAAAATCTTCTCCACTGTGAGGGTAACACAGCATTGGAATGGGCTGACCAGGAGAGTTACAGGTATGGTATAGGATTTGCTAGATATATTTACTTATAAGAGTGGCAGCTGAAAGCCTGCCATAGTGTTATACTGAGTGTGACTTGGCACAGTTTGACTATGTATAGGCAGCTAAATGCCCCTACCCAACTCATGCAGTCAGAGCAATGCATCTCACCCCAAAGCAGTGAGGTTCTCAGCATTTTTCAAAGCTCCACGGATAAAAGGACTGATTCTGTTCTTGAAGCATAGGTACTATTCTAGATGAGAGATCCTTGGTATTTCACTTGGTCTCCAAGTATTCCACCGTAGTTGCTCTGTCTTAATGCTTGCTTCAGATAACCCAGAGCATCTCAAAATGTTCCTTTGGTTAGGCATCAGTCTACCAGCCGTAGTGTTTGCATATGAGCTACTCATCTAGACTCAGAGTTTTTTGTTGTTTTCTTTTTTTAACTATTGGTTTAATATAATAATACTACCACTATATTTCTTGCAACTTGGAAATAATTGAACAGATTTTCCAAAGGGATTTAGGAAGTACTATAGTGTCCCATTATAATCAGTCATACTGCTGTACTTATGTATTACAATACACAGCACAGAGACAGATAACTTTTGATAGCATGATGCAGAGTTCTAATGATCAGTCTATTTACAGCCCATGCATGATTTCTTTTCACATTACACCTAAACCTACGTTCCAGTGGCTTCAGAAGAAGCCGTTAAGAGGTTGTTTGCATGCATTACAACATGTATACGGAATGGCACCATTTGTTATGTAATATTGTGATGTCATTAGCAGTAAATGAGTATAAATGGTGTATTACAGCCCCTGGATTTGGGAAAGGTTGTTGAAAAGCACTCCAGCATTCGTTTCTATAAAAATAAATAAAGGAAGGAGAAACTTACAAACTCTTATATAGAAACTAGTAACTGACTCAGTTTCTGGCATCATAGACTTTCAGGAGTAAAATCAATCTTGATAACCATAACAGGAAATGAAGGTGTAGGGAACTTTGCCAAACGTATCCCTTGTCTAACTGCAAATAATGACTGGCTCACAGGTAAGGCTATAATGCCTGTCTCCTGCTTCTGTAATTCATACAGCTTTTCTGTTCATCTTAGAGAAGTTTTGTTTGTGTAGATGCTCTCCTTTGCAGATGTCAAAGTTTGAATTGCACTCTCAAGGCATTCGACACTCTGATGAAGTACTCAGAAGTACTTTGTGTTCAGGATTTATGTCTCTGCTCTTACTTTCACCAAAGCGAAGCGAGTATATACTGCTGCCACTCTTTATCTGGTAACATTTGAAATAATTAACAGTCTAATAATTAAAAGCCATAGGACTCTGATTTCAGAAATAGACTCTGAAACATCAGAAGCAGGTCCGAGACAAAGGTGTAATATCAGTCATGATAATTGAACTGAAAATTGTATTTCCCATTCCAAGATCCCAAATGTGTTACAGTACTTTAAATTTAATCAGAAGAACATTTTTTTGTACTTTAATATTTGATTTTAAAGCGAATAATTTTTCTATGCTGTGAAAAAATAGGAGCAAACTTTCTGAGTCAACAAGCGTTAAGAAACTGATGACAAATGTGTGAATTCAATGACAGTTACTAAGATTGATTTTACTCAATAAAATGTCTTATTTCATGTATTTATTCAGTTGTTAATTACTTAATCTGTTCCAGGGTCGTTGGATCACAATCAGTCACACAAAAAGTGTTATAAATCAACTGGTCACAGAAAAAAGTCTAAATGATTGCACACAAACGGATGTCTTCACAAACAGCTAATACAAGTTAGATTAGCTGCCTAGCAGCATAATCCTAAGAAAGCACAGTGTGATATTGGCACAGATGCACCCAACAAATGGAGAGCAATAGCTACCCAAAATGCATATTTATAACAAGCAAAAATTGCCTGTCACTCTGACAGACCAAAAGTAAATTATAAGTTTAGAGGTCAGACAGGAACACACTACTGACAACTAATGCCCAAGCTTTGCAAATATTCTTTTCAGAATGATGAACCAAAATGTACACACATTCATAAAAGGGAAAATCTCCTACTCGAGCGTACCCAGAAACGAAATCACTAACTCAAACACAGGCAGAAGCTCATGCAAGGATATATTCAGAAGAAATATTCACTCACCAAAAGGGGAGGTTGGAGCTTACTCAGTGTTTCCTTGGGCAGTGCCCACATCAAAGAGGACAATCCCCAAATGTGGACCCATTGCTCCAAGGAGCAGCAGCTCAAATCAATTCCCTTGCAGGGCTCCATCCAATCAAGTCTGAGTTTTGGTCACTCTAATCAGCTGGAGGCAAACATACAACAACCTCAAGCTGAGGGCCTGAAAGAAAGTAAACAAGTTTCAGTGCCATGAAGTCCCTGTATTTATTGTGTCTTAAGAATGTCCTAGTCCTGGTCAGGTCTTTGGTAAGTCCTAGTCACTGGCAGGGTGGATGCATCTAGCACAGATATGGACAAATAAATTGTTTTCCAATAGCTGTGTAATGAAGACTTGGGAAAGTACAAGTCAAGGTAATTCTTTGTATTGCCATATTTAGATCTTTCGCCTAAGAGAGAACTTGCCAAAGAGCATCACCTCAGTTTTTCAGTATTCTATGTTAGGTGTTTATTCCAACTCCTGTCTGGCTTGCCATTTAATGTCATCAGGTGATCACCAAGATTAAATTAGCCAAGTCATTTAGTTAATGTGCAAATGGGCTGAAACAACAAACTGAGGCGGGTTCAAAACCCACTTACAAATTGCAGGCTAAACCAAAAACTATCTCAATTTGGGGAATAATAATAGGATATGTTTAATTCATCCCACAGAAAAACCCCAACACAGACATACAGAGATTAATAGCATAGTCTCACACAACTGGGCTGAGCTCCTATCTCCACCATCTCAAAGGGAAAAAACCTCCAATTCTTTTCCTTCTGAAAACGTGGAGTCCATTCAGTCAGTGCATTTGTCCTCCAGCATTAGTGGGCATTTTAAGGTGTCCAGTTACATGTTCCAAGAGCTGCCAAGTCAACCCTCTATTTCCAGCATGCCAATTCCTAAGGACCACAACTGAGGGAAAGACGTCGTCTCCATTTCAGCAGACAATGGATTGCAGGCAAAACCTTCCCCCTGCTGACCTATATTAACAAAAATGTCTATTTAAAACAGCTTAATGTACCTAAATCTGGGATTAAATTTTACTAAATTAACGACCCATTCACTTTTGCAGTATATATGCCTGTTAATATCTTTTTGTGCCTAAGTTCTCTACTTCACTTAACATGCATCTACCATCTCCTATTTAATTAATGGCTGTACTCAACGATTTTTAAGGTCCATTCAAATGTGGGTCAAATTACCACATACTGTAAAATTATGAACACAGTGCATATACATGTTATACTGAGATCTTTCCAGGGGCAACTTATTGTCAGTCATGAGTAGTGGCATTGGGATAGAGGAAAGCCTGAATGTTTTTGAGGCACTTAGGTGTGCTCCTCTTTTACAGCTCTGGATTTAGGTGATGAGTGGCTGACCATTTTAGGGGTCACTGACCACTGACAAAAAATGTCTTCTACATAAACTCACTAGAACAGAAAGAAAGAATTTTCTTAATCTTTATAGATGCATCAATGCAGCTAAAATAGCCTTATCCCACTATTTAGAGTATGGTATCTGAAAAATACTGTGAGTTGTTAGGTTTTGGTAGTTTCTGCTAACTACTTGACTGATCAGCTGTAGTAGTTAATACAGTTCCTGAGAGCAATGGCTAGGGATACGTATTTGGAACTGCCTTTAGAGAAAAACAGGCTGTTGGCTTTTTTAATTCTATGTATTCAGAAATATTCCTTGCTTACCTCTTAAGCAGAAAGTCTTAGTGATTGTTAAATTTCACTACAGAAATTACTATGTTGAGAGATTATTTTTTACTGTGAGAATTAGAAGCTTTTTTAATAATAATAATAAATTATCGACCATGAATAATTTTTGAGATATTGGACCAGATTCCCAGCTAGCAAAAGTGACGAAACTTAGTCAGCATCCTCCATCTGCATATATAGAATCCCTTATACAGCTCTCTAAATGAGGAGTATGATAATCACTAAGGATAGAGCTATAATTTAGTACGTATTCCATGTATGCATTCTATGTGTATTGGAGGGGACTGCTTAATGTATTTGTGACAATATATGAGGTTGCAATGTCATCTAGAACCTGGAGGGTAAATCCTTCACATAATGGGATTCAGCGCTACACTGGACATTCTCATGGAAGGATTGCTTAACACATGAAGCCTTAGCTGTTCTTAAAGGAGCCTCTATACACTCTCTCTTCTTCTGTTGCAGAACCAAATTCAGTCACCAGCAATTCCTACACCACTTTAGGTAGAGTATTAAAAATTACAAAGAAATTACAAAGAAGAAAATGTATAATAACATCTAGCACCGATTTCTTTGTAACTCTGTCACTATAATTTACGAAAAATGACAACTGAAAGAATGGAATTGACGATAATTATTACACAGCAGAAGAGAGTGTTGTTTGGGTAACCACACTTTTAAATACATTTTTTACTATAATACATAAACATAACTTTAAAAAATAATGTCTTTGGTCTTTTAACCAATGTTTCAGAAGTGAGCTGTGCTGTTTGAAGAAACGATGTGCTGTGAAATGCTCCACACAGAAAAAGGAGTAGGGAAGAAGAGAAATAGAACTGCTCATCTGCTGGTGAACTACTGTACCGTCCTTCTTGAACAGCTTGGAAACATAACTGGAGAGGGTTCGGATTATGAGATCCCTATCAAATAATCTTTGAATGTTAAAAGTGTGTTGGGTTTGTGTGACAGGATTTTGCCAGTAGAGGGTTTACAGGAGGGGCCCCTGTACAAAGCTACTACAAGAATCCTTGGCTGCAAAGATGGACTGGCCCGTGGCCAAGGTTAAGGAAATCAGTGAAGATGGAGACACCTCTGTGATAACATATTTAATTAAGAGGGGAAAATCCTGCTGGACTTTTTTTTTTTTGGAGAGAAGTGAGATGTGAGAGAATTAAATATGTAGACACCAAGGTGAGTGAAGGAGGTGGGGAAGTGCATTAAAGCAGATTCCCCAACAGTCCATAGTGGGATGAGTCCCTGTAGCCCATGGAAGTTAACAGTGGAACAGATGTCCACCTGCAGCTCATGAAGGACACGACACTAGAGCAAGTGACTGTGCCTAAAGAATGCCATGAGTCCACGATAAGCCCAGCAGTCACTTGCTGGGACTAATAATGTCTGGGGAAGGGATCCGCACTGGAGCTGCAGCCCTGTGAAAAGGACTCATTGGAGAAGTTCATGGAGGACTTACTTCCATTGAGGTAGAGAATTCAGGAGCAGAGCTGAACCTGGGAAGAAAAGAGAAATGGAAGAAAGTCGTCCTTAGGATTTTATTATCTTTCTTATGATTCTGTTCTGACTTGGTTGATAAATTGGTGGTGATATTTAAATTAAGTTGATTTTGTTTCCGAAAGTCAAGTCTAGTTTTGCCTATAACTATAACTGGTGTGGGAGCTCTTCCTGTTTTTTGTCTCAGCCCTAGAACATTTGGTAGTCTTTTCTTCTCTCCATCCCACAGGAGGGAGGCAGGAGTGAGTAGCTGCATGGTCGTCAGCTGGGTGGGCATAAATCACAACAGAAAGACAGTCATCTCCAAGTCTAGTAGGTGATCGTAGTGGTTTGGAATTTTTGTGATGATTGTCTTGCAAATTGCAAGACAATTTTCATCACCTCCACAAACAAAAAAAGGGATTTGGAGCTTTCATCTTCAGGTGCCAGTTCTTCTGCCTTCTTCTTCTTCCTCAATTGTCATTTGTGCTTGAAAAGGATGCAGGGCCCTAAGCTAGGTATGGTGGCCACCTTGCCCTGGGAACATTGTGAACAGAGAGAGAGTGGTACCTCAAGAATCAGCAGAAGGAAGGTTTTCTCTGATGTTTGATGAAACAGAGGTTTCACAGCCATAGGAGTCAGTATTTTGGAAATGCAGGACTGGCATGGAAACACATGGAACAGAGCGCTGGGGGATATGTGCGTGAACCTGATGAATATCACACGTCCACAATAAGCGGGAACAGATGTAAGACTCTTCCCTTTGTGGAGGCTGGAGGCTGCAGTTTGGCTCAGTTATGTAAGAATGTGTGATTAATTCTTGTGGGGTTTTTTATGTGGGGTGAATTAAATGTGTCTTGTTGTTTTCCCCAAATCAAGTCTGTTTGGGGTTTGTCTGCAATTTATAGTGGTTTTTCACACCTTCTTTGTTTTGTTTTTGTTTTGTCCCATTATCACATTAACTAATTTAATTGTTTAATGTCATCACAGGATTTCAACCCTTGTCAGAGATGAAAATAGACGAATCCTTCTACATTTGGGCTTCTAGGAACTATTACTTGTCCTTGCAAGCATGACAAAGAACAGCCTCATATTTCCATCTAGAGCATTGCAACCCATGAACTTATTTTGCAAGAGAATGCAAGAAAATTAGCTTAGCCTGAAGATATGAAAACTGCATGCATCATTGCTCAATGCTTTGTCTTTGGTAAGCATCAGCCATTGCCAAGGACATAACGTAATTTCCACGCTGACACTTAATTTTTATCTCTCTCTATATCACATATTAATACGCAATTTATTGAAGCATGTAAAACAGCCAAACCAAAAGGGGTTTGGTGGTTTGTCTCTTTTATTGTGACAAATAATGCCAACACAAATTATCATGTTACCCTCTGGTGCTTTTAGACTCAGACAAGAATCTTCTAGAAAAGATGACTGTCGATGCACTAGGCTGTCTAATTAGTTTAAGTAACACTCTTTTCCTTTTCCTTTTCATTCCCTTCTCGTTTCCCTTCCCTTTCATAAAAATCTGTCTCGCATCACTTCTAAATTGCAAAGAAGTAAACACTTCTGAACAGTATTTAGACTTCAGCAATATGTAAATACAGGCCATTTGTTAAAGTGTTTAAAGTTGTCTTAAAAGCTGTAAGAAAATCTATATCTTAGTGCTGAAAAGTGGTCTGGTTTTCCAGGGAATTAGTAGTTTTAAACATCAGAGCACGGCTCCGGGCATGATGATATTGATTTAGGATTCAGTATTTTTTTTCTTAGACTCATTGTGGTATAAAAATCCTGCGGTGATTAATAGAAGGAAAAGTAAAGGAACAACTCAGAAGGCGAATGATTCAAGAAATGTGAAGTTGATGAGCAGGATAGCTGGGGGGCCAGCTCTGTCCTCCATTGCCAACTGTGTCTGTGGCAAGGGGTTGATGGCCCCAGGCTGGGCTGAAATGGAGTCTCTGGCCCCAGAGGTTAGGGAATGCCTTGGGGGTACAGTATGTCATAAGTAATTTCATTACTAGAAAAATTGAACTGCCTTGCAGAGAAAGATGCTGTTTAAATGAATCTTCTCCTCTATTTCAATACAAACCAGACATTTGTGTTTAAGCAGAACTTTTACTACCTCTCAGATTAATAGCTACCCATCTCCTAAGTCTTAATGTCCTATTCCCCAAAGTGTGTGCAACAAATCTGTTCCAGTCACACTTCAATATAGTGAAATACAGCAAAACATCCTCCATTCAGAAACGCCAGACAAGCTTAAGAACACATGTTCCATCTTTAAATTATACATAGACTAATCACTGAAGATTCACCAATGAAATTTAAATGAGGATTTGCAGATGATGCAGGAAAAAAATGAACAAATCCAGATTCCAAAGTGTTGAAAAATAAGTAACATTCACCATCTGTGGTCCTTGGGAAAAAGCAGACTATCAACAGAACCATATAGTAAAAATATGACAAGTTTAAACCATCTGTAAACCCAGAGTACTTAAAATGTTACATAGCTCAAAAAAGAAAGCACAAAACCAAACTGCTTTACTGTTCTGGTATATTAACATGACATCAGACAACCAACACAAATGCAACACAGCAGAGCAATTCAGGCTTGGCAAAGACAACTTGTTGGGCTAATCTTCAGTGCCCATCTCTTGTGAGCTAGTAAACACACGTCTTCAAAATGTTGCTCACCTGTATGGATGCACAGGACTGTTCCTTCCCACGTGTAGGGTCCCACACTTGCTCCTGTTTGCCCTTATGAGCTTTCTCTTTGAGCAACTCTCCAGTCTGTCCAGGCCACTCAGATAGCAGCACAGTCCTCTGGTCTGTCAGCCCCTCCTCCCAGCTTTGTGTCATCAGCCAACTTGCTGAGGGTGCACTCTGTCTGTTTGTCCAGGTGGTTGATGAATGTCCTGAATAAGACTGGATACAGCATTGGCCTGTGGGAACACTGCTGGTCACAGGTCTCCAGCTCAACCTTGCGCCTCTCGTAACGACTGTCCTGTCTGAGCTCTACCACACAACCTGCTCTCAACTCACCTTGCTGTCCACTCATCCAAATCACAGTGCATGATTTTCTTAATAACGATGTTATGGGAGACAACGTGACAATGTCAAAGGCCTTGCTGAAGTCAAGGTAAACAACATCCGCTGCTTTCCTTTCATCTTTGCAGACAGACATGACATCATAAAAAGATATCAGATTAGTCTATAATTATTTCTCCTTTATGAATCCACGCTGACTTTTTCCAGTAATTTCCTTCTCTTCCAGATGCTTAAAGGTAGCATCCAAAAGAATTTGTTGCATCATCTTTCCAGGGATGTATTTGGACTAACTAGCCTGTAGTTTCTTGGGCATCCTTGTTGAAGACTGGAGTGACACTGGCCTGCCTCCAGTCCTCAGCCACAGCTCCTGCTCTCCATAACCTTTAAAAGATAATGAAAAATGGCCTGTCAATAACATCCGCCAGTTCTCTAAGCACTCATGGGTGCACCCCATCAGAGCCCATAGATTTGTGGGTGACCATTTTAGCTAAGAGGTCTCTGACCTGGTTCCTTTAACAAGGGAGACTCCTCTTCTTTACAGATCTTTCCTCTTATCTCCAGGTCTTGGGGGATTTTGCTTTAGCAGTGAAGATAGAAGCAAAGAAGTCTTTCAATAACTCTGCCTTCTCCCTGACTTCTTCCACGAGGATACTTGTGTCATTCTTAAGCATGCCCATGCTGTGCCTAGTCTTCCATTTTCTATTGATATACCAGAAAAAAACCCCTTTGATAGCCCTTGCAAGTTTGAATTTCAGATCAGCCTTAGATCTCCTTGTTGCAGCCTTGCATTCTCTAATATCATTCATGTCAATTTTGTTTACTTTTACATTTGTTGGCATGTCAAGACTACTTTGCATTTTTGCATACGATACACTTCTGTACCCAGAGGAGAAGTGTGAATGGTCTTTTTTCACTAAGCTAGCTAAACACATAGATTAAAAGCCTGAAGGCATATCATCAAAATCGGAATTTTTCTGAAGTAACCAGCAAAAGAGCAGTAGCTTGAGTGTTTATTTTGTGATTAAATATTTGAATGTGTGTACACTTTGCTGAAACGTAATCACAGAATCACAGAACATTAGGGATTGGAAGGGACCTTGAAAGATCATCTAGTTCAACCCCCTTGCCAGAGCAGGATCCCCTAGATCAAGTGGCACAGGAACATGTCTAAGTGGATTTTAAATAACTCCAGATAAGGAGACTCCACAACCCCCCTGGCAGCCTGTTCCAGTGCTCCATCCCCCTCACCTTGAAGAAGTTCCTTATGTGGAACCTCCTGTGTTCCAGCTTAGATTTCTCTGCATTTCTATCCTGGGATCCTGAGAAAACTATTAACTTATTCAAAGACAGAAGAATACAAATCCAAAGATTTTATTGATTTCTTTAATCTTCCTTATTATTTTTACCACTTGCTGAGAATGAAAACAACAAGCAGCATTTCCTAAGCACCAGACTGCTGCACTTTTACTAAAGATTTCAGAAACAAATTATTCAATACAGAAACAAACATGGTAAAATATTGGAAGAGACAGATGGTGAATTTACACATATCTTTGGAAACAAATCATGTTGCAAAAAATTAGCTAGAATGTTTTCTCTACTTTGCTCTATGTGGCAGGATCCAAAGTTTTGTAAAACCTTGGAAAGAGTCCAGTGTGAGCAAAATTCATACATTGATAATAGAAGTTAGCAATTTTAATGATAGTAAAAACCTTGTTTCTTGCACAAACACCATTGACAGCAGATATGTTTTCTTTGTAAGAAACAGAGTCCTCTCCAGTTGTTATGGAGCTCTGAATTACAGGTATAAAAACTAAAACTGAGTCTTGGTGTACACAGATACAAACTCGACCAGCAATGCTATCTAACCATGGATTCAGCGTGCTTTGTACGGTACAGCTGGGTACGTCTATGTTAGCATGTGTAAGATCTCATGTTTAACTGAGATGGAGTTGACGTCTCTCATGGTGTTATGCTTGTGGTGGTAGCCAAAGGGGTGTTGATAACACAACAGTGTTTCGGCTACTACTGAGCATTGCTCACATAGCAGCAAGGCTGTGGGGTTATTTTTCTTTCCTAATGTTCACCCCACCTGAGGAGGACTGAGGGATGGTTGAGGCCAGCTAACCCAAAGGCATATTCCGTACCGTATGACATTAACCCAGATATAAAAGCATGGGAAAGAAGGAAGGTGGGAGGTGTTTATTGATGGCATCTTGTCCTCCATAGCAACTGCTACATATATTGGGCCCTGCTTTTTAGAATGGTGGCCAAACACTTTCTGATGATGGGGAATAGAGAATGATCTTTGTTAATTGCCTTTGCTTTCATGCAAGGCTTTTGCCTTCTGCTTTATTAAACTGTTGTTGTCTTTATCCACTAGCCTTTTGCTGTATTTTTTTGTCACCTGTCCATCCAAGAAGGAGGAGTAATAGAGAGGCTTTGGTGGCCACCTGGCCACCAAAGCACCACATAGCAATATAAGGAGTCCTTTCTGGTGAGATACTGGAGTCTCATTATACACCCTTAAGAGTGCCATCATTGAAACTATACACTAGGACATAATTTTGAGTGCTGCACTTGCAAAGTACCCCTCTCTACCAAACTGCAGTTGCAAATGTACTGTCTTTATGAGAGTTAGGTGCCCAATTTGCCTCAATTTAAATGTATGTTTAAAGAGTTACTTACTGGGATATGACACTCTATTTACTTAATAAATTAAAAACTTTGAGATTTTTTCTGTGCAACAGCTTTCTCTGTTGTCCCAGTCCCCTTGATAACTGTTTTACTGCAAGTTTTCTAGAACTTGTGTCTAGGAACTTGTTTCAGTTTCCCACACAAAAGTGACTAGTAACATTTGCTATGGCTGACAGTATTGCACTTGGCCTCCAATTTCAGGTTCAAATGGGAACATATCCATCAAAGGTCCTTCATTATATCTGCTGACCCAAAGCTGATGGCTCAGATGACCTAAAATGCCCCAAAGAGACAACAAAATAAATTCAGACCGCTGTCTCTTGTGATATTTTTTTTTCTTCCTTTTTCTCTTTGCTCTTGTTGAGACTTTTTTGCTGACTGCACATTAGATCCATGGTCTATAATGGGATCTCACACACCTTACTGTCAGTTAAACCACTTATCTGTACATCTTTACACATGAGCATGTGGTGTGAGATCCCGTTATAGACGATGGACCCATAGATCTTTGAAGAACAGTCTATCTATTGCTAGAGATACACAGATGTCTAGCCCCAGCCATTTGATGTCAGTCACATGTCTCAAAATTGTCTCGAAATCTATTTGCTATGTTTTCAATAATCACAAGTGCTTGTAATTACAAGTAATACACAGGACCACGTCACATTATTGCCAGATAAAAAATCAGGATAACAAGGGTTATCCTGACCCAAAGGGTAATCACTTCCATGTTCCATACCTCACCAGCCAGGCGTGCGCTACTGTAACAAGGTGGATTCCTGCAGTTTGTGCAGTTCTTTCAGTCAGATCTCATCTTTTTTTGTTTGTAGGCTTATACACTAATGGGTTTTTGCCTCCAGGTAACAATATCTACAGCACCTAACAGACTTGATTTACATTTATTTGTCATAGAGGAATTAAAGGAAAATATATTTATGTTTATGCTTTGGCTTCTTCCCTGAGAAATTCCGAGTCTTCAAATATTTTTCTTTTACACACACTGTCTATTGCCTCTCTATTTTACATTCTCTCATGTTTAACTTTTTGTTTAATGATATACCATGCATAGCAGTAGAGTATCTGATTGACTCTTCAACTCTTTGTGTAACTAAGACAGAGGTAAGAAAGGAGCAGTGTAAATGCAGTACTTGGCAAATCCGCTGGAGCAAATCATAATCCATACAAATAAAATGACTGCAGGCTCAAATAAATCGTTTTTTCCCTTACAAGCCTCCATCTTATGTAATCCCTGTTTCATAGCTGTCAGTCAGCTGCCTATCTTGCATACTACAGTGACGTTAGGCCCCTGTATTTTTAACTGAGTCTTACCTCAGGCATGTGTTTTAGGGAGAACTGAATAACTAAGTGCTTTGCATCAGGATGTAAATCCCACCACTGGTGTTTATTCCTCACAACCGTATCTGACTTCCTCTATGCAAACACCCTAAAAGATACTGATAGCAGTTGGTGTAAGAGTATTAGTAGTAAGAAATTCTAGCATCTGTTTCTTATCACAATTCAAAAAACAAGAGGTAAAATCTTCTTACCCTCCAGTACTGCCTGCAAAGTTCTGACTGAATTTGAAGGATTTCACCTGTGGTCTCTGAGCTGACAATCACACAGTCAGCATCTTCGTTTAGTCAATAGCTAAGCCTTGTAAGCATGGCAAAGAAGAACAAGGGCGTGATTAGGTAATAGCAGAAGAGTTAACTGAAGCAGCCATGCCTACTTTCTAGTTTTAATTGTTCTGCCATGAGAGCAGCCAAATGTTTGTAACAGAAAAAAGTGTTTATTAGATGTATGAGATAATCCATCTTCACCAACTGTAGCTGTCCCAAAAGACTCCTGTATGGTTAATCTGTTACTGCAGTGAGATAAACGGATACTTCCTGAATTTGTTAAAGGTAGAATGGATGTGGTTTTGTAGAGTGTTGATAAAAAATCCTCAGGGACAAAGCAAACCTTTCAACTTTTGACACAGAAATTTGTAACTGTGGCTAAAATTATCCCAGCCCAACTATTTCAATCTCTGATAAAATAAAAATCATGGGTGAACTGATAGAAGGTATAACTCTACGAGAAACCAAAGTCTAGGAACAAATTTAGGTTCCTAATGCCTGGATGAGCAGAAATGGGAAGCAGCAGAAAGCTGCCAGGCAGTTTAGAGAAGAAAATGAGCAGGTTAACTACCATTAGCCTAGCTAATATACACCAAGTACTTTTTCTTCTGTACAACGAGTTGTATAGCTCGCTGCAATATGACATTTCTTCTCCTGATGCTTCCTTTTCTATTTTTTTCAGTGAAATCGACCTGCTGAGATAGAAGTAAAATTAAAAAGAATCCTTTCAACTAATAAGAGACAAAAACAAAGGAAATATTTCATTGTTCCCTTCAGGCCAGTATTTTTGTCTCAGTATATCCTTACAGCAGAATAAGAAAAGAGATATTTTCCCCCAAATCCATCAGGCTATCGGGGTGTTTCCAAGTCACAAGCACAAACACGCAGACAAACAGGGTTATTTTGATCCAATTAAATATCTAGCCATCCACATGTAAATCCATAAGTGGACAATAGAGAGGTTAGCCTATAATGAACATTTCCTTACTAAGTTTAGAGCAAATAACAGTACTTTGCCAATCTCACTGGAAAATAATTTAGTCTTGAGAAGTGTCAACATGGTCCTCAGCACACACTGCGGGGGAATCTTTGCTCCAGTGCATCTCTCCTCCTTCTTCACTGACCTTGGTAACTACACTCCTTTTTCGACTCCAGTTGGGCCAGGAGCCTTTTCTTGCCTTCATAAATGTCATGGTTTAGCACCAGAATGTCCAGAAAATACTCTGCCTAACTGTGCGGAAAAAGTCTCATTCCCTCCCGACCTCAGGATGAAAAGACTAAAATTAAACACAGTTGTGAAAACTGCAACAGAAATATTAAAACTTTATTAAGAACCAGAAAAAAATAAATGAAAGAAAAGACAGAAAGAAAAGAGAAAGAAAAGAGAAGGAAAAACAATATCTTCATTCACCCTCCCAGCATGGTGACCACATTCCTGTTCTTTCCCCCCTAGTCCCTTGGCCTCTCGGCTTTCTGGTCCAACCACCTAATAAAGAACCGCAGACAAGGGAGTAAAGGGGAAGGAGAAGGTAAGCTCTGGCAGGGGGATTGGACTAGATGATCTTTCGAGGTCCCTTCCAACCCCTAATCTACTCTGATTTTGTGATCACTGATTGGCTCAGCCTTGGCCAGAGGATGGTCTGACTTAGAGTATAGCTGCTTCTTACAGAAGCCACTCCTGCAGCCCCTTCCTTGCTACCAAAACCTCCACACAAACACAACATAATGGGCTATTGCTTTCTGAAACAAGACTTTGAGATTGCTTTAGGATGTGAAGACTTAAGATGAAGAAGATGCTGGAGAACATTTCAAGTTAAGGAGATGAGAACTGCTTTAATCAATTCAGCTTCAATTTTTCTTCCTTAAGTAGCAGAAATTCTTCCCATATTCTTAAACAAAGGAATGCTACAAATCTTTTGCCTAGGCTAATATATGTCATCTACCTTAAGACTGTTCAGAACTAACAGTATTTCTGTGTATGTCTACGTGAAATAGAGACCCAAACTGTGTGATAACCACAAGGTAATACAACTGTGCTTGTCAGTTCGTAATTATAATAACTGGAATTGCTATAATTGTTACTATAAGCTTAGAAGAATGCCATCACAAATTCATAAATCTATTTATATGCTAAATCTCTATTCAAGTCATAAATCATTAAGGGTCTCTGTTTTGGCATAGTGAAAGTCAAAGATGTTATTATTGTTATTTCATAATAAAATCATGCTGTCAAGATTACATTCTTGTTGTCAAGGTTACATTTGTGTCAGGACTTACTCTCTCAAAAACCCCTCTGAAAAAATTAAATTCTTAGAATTTCCCTATTATTGCATTATATAACCAAAGGGAGAAAGAGTAGAACATCATTATTTCAGCCTTGCCTGTTTAATAGACTTCTTAACATGAAAAAGAAATCTATTGGGGTTTTTTCTGCTTCCTAAATGAAAGAAAAGCTGCTTTTTTGTTAAAGCACAAATTAAAATGTAAACATGCAGTGAAAGACAATATCTTGCAGTGTGTGCTGAAATTGCAAATGAAGTTTAAATCAAGCATTGATTTAGTCACTGGAGTAAACATTTGGAGATCTTCAAATTAATATTCTGTCTTTACTTATAAATTGTCACTAATATTTCTCCAATATCTTTGTTTTATCTTTATTACAATTTGAGACCCTGATTCATTTATGAAGAACAGAACATTAATAGATGGGAAGAAAATTTCTACCCTACCTTTTCAGGGGTCTTTCCAAAAGTTATTTCAGAGTAACAGCACCTCTCATTAATGCCACTCATTTCTGCTTAATGGGTCCCCAAAAGCAGCCTTTTCAATAGTCCACTGCAAAGATAAAGACACGCAGACACTTCCGCACACAGTTTCATACTGCAGGACACATGCTGACAAATTTCCAATTTAACTTTGATTCAAATTACCTTTCTTTCTTTTAAAAATCTTCTCTTTTTTGCAAATATGTCTAAAGTTTTGTAAATTAGTAACATCCTTGCCCCCAAATAGTTACTATTTAAACAGATATTTTAACATTGTAGTATTTTCTTCAGAAGATGACACTGCTCCATGTTGCTGAAATGTATCACAGTATCACACAGTATCACAGTATTACCAGGGTTGGAAGGGACCTAATAGATCATCAAGTCCAACCCTTACC
>JAOXOE010027879.1:0-17335 GCA_028565055.1 Phoeniculus purpureus | reverse complement strand
AGGAACTTCTTCCCAGTGAGGGTGACAGAGCACTGGAAGAGGCTGCCCAGGGGGGTTGTGGAGTCTCCTTCTCTGGAAACATTTAAAACCTAACTGGATATGTTCCTGTGCGACTGGATCTAGGGGATCCTGCTGTGCAGTGGGGTTGGACTGGATGATCTTTTGAGGTCCCTTCCAAACCCTAATGTTCTGTGATTCAGTTGTGCTCTAGGGAGAGTCTTAGCAAGGGCCTCTCCTCTTGTTTTTAGACTGGATAAAAGAAAAGTACTAATGGAATCATGGAGTCATTTAGGTTGGAAAAGACCTTTCAGATCATCGAGTCCAACCACATCTGTCATGTAGATATGGAGCTCAGGGCCATGATTCAGCAGTGGGCTTGGTGCAGTTAGGTTAATGGTCGGACTGGATGATCCTAAAGGTCGTTTCCAACTGTAATGATTGTGCGGTTCCAAGTAACAGAACGTGTGCTGGTTTGTTTCTTAAAAGTGTTAAGATGCAGAACTATTTCACTACAACAAGTGCGTCAAAGAGAGTCTTATGAATCATAGAATCACAGAACTGGAAGGGAACCTCCTGAGATCTCCCTGATAGACCAGGGTCACGCAGGAACACGTTCATGCAGGTTTTGAATGTCTCCAGAGCAGGAGACTCCACAACCTCTCTGGGCAGCCTGTTCCAGTGCCCTATAACCTCACTGCGTCCTTATGTTCAAATTGAATGTCCCGTGTTCCAGTTTATGCCCATTGCCCCTTGTCCTGTCCTTGAGCACCACTGAGAAAAGCCTGGTCCCATCATCCTGGTGACATCTGCCCTTCAGGTATTTCTAAGCATTTATGAGATCTCCCCTCAGTCTCCTCTCCAGGCTAAACAGCCTTTGTAAGGAAGATGCTCCAGTCTCTATGCTGGATTCTCCCCAGTAGTTCTCTGTCCATCTTCAGCTGGGGAGCCCATATGCTGGGTTTGTTTGGAGCTCACATCAAGTTTCACTGGTTAGATTCCTGGCAGTGCTGGGGGTTAGAATAAAATGAGTAAAGTCACGGAACAGCTTAGGTTGGAAGGAACCTCAGAGATCATCTAGTTCCAACCCCTCTGCCATGGGCAGGGACAACTCTCACCAGACCAGGTTGCCCAGAGCTCCATCCAACCTGGCCTTGAACGCTTCCAGGGATGGAGCAGCCACAGCCTCCCTGGGCAAACTGTTCCAGGGTCTCAGCACTCTAATAGTGGGGAAATTCTTCCTAAGATCCAACCTAAATCTACTCTCTTTAGCTTGAAACCATTCCCCTATGTCCTGCCACTACAGCCTCTCATAAAAAGCCCCTCTACAGGTTTCCTGTAGCCCCCTTCAGGCACTGGAAGGCTGCAAGAAGATTCCCCCAGAGCCTTCTTCAGGCTGAACAGCCCCAATTCCCTCAGTCTGTTTTCATAGCAGATTTGCTCCACCCCTGTGATCATCCTTGTGGCCTCCTGGACTCACTCCAACAGCTCCATGCCCTTTTTGTACTGGGCACTCATGAAAACAAGGAGAACAAAGGGCTGTGTGGTGGCACCTGCCAGAGTCTCCTGTCTCTGTAATGTCCCGTGGGTCCCTGTCCTTGTCCTCGTCCCTGGTTGACTAGCACCTCATGTTTCCCGTAGCTGGATGCTGTCACTGGCTCAGCACCCCAGCAGCAGCACGGAGGAAGGGGTGAGGGGAGTCAGCCTGAACTTTGTTCTGTCGGCTGTCAGTGTGCCCTGTTGTCCCCAGTAAAGTGTCAGTAAAGTCACTTGAGGACAACCCAGCGAGTGGGTTGTTCTGGGAAGGAGATCACAGGGAGGTGAGAGACTATTCCAGAGCTCCTTGTTTGTGCTACAGCCCCCACCAGAGGAAGTCATCTAGGAAATGATCAAATCCAATTATGAGAGACAGAGACTGCTCTTATCTGCAGACATCTGGGGTGTCACCCACCTCTGATCCAAAGCGCTTAACTGTATTCTTCTGCCTAAAACCACAGCAGGCGGTGAGACAGTTGGGTTTTTGTGTGCATCACAGAATCATTAGGGATTGGAAGGGACCTCGGCGTGGATTGACAACAAAACCCTTACATGTTCCGCTCAGCTGAAATTGGCTGGTGCCTGAAAGATTAAAAGAAGCCCATGGAGAGTTTTCAGAAGGAGCTACTTGAGCTACTTTCTAAAATCACTTGGTGAAGGTGGGGGCAAGGTGCCAGTGCATCTCAGCACATTAAATGTGTTTCCGAATCGCTCAGGAAAAGAGTAGCCAAGATTATCCCCCTCTGTGCTATGAGCAGGGAAAGCTGCGTTCCTGATCCTGAACACGCTGGTGTGAACTGGCAAAGAGAAAGTCAGCGTGTGACACTGCAACTATTTGCTGAGCAGCATCACAGAGCATTAGGGATTGGAAGGGACCTCGAAAGACCATCCAGTGCCGTCCCTCTGCCACAGCAGGATCCCCTAGATCCAGTCGCACAGGAACATGTCTAAGCAGGTTTTAAAAGTCTGCAGAGAAGGAGACTCCACAGCCCCAGCCTTTGCATATAAAGGGAGTAATTCAGAAGCAAAGGATGTTAAAAGGATTTTGTCATTAAGGAATACTTCCTGACATTTCCTCTTGGAAATGAGGGGAAGGAAAAACCGTTATACCGAGGGCTTGTTAACTTACTGGCAGTGTTACAGTGAATTCAGGATTGTATGGAACCAGTTAGTGCTTTCTGAGCCCAACCTGCTGTCCCCCTGGACTCAGCACTGGGGAGGCTGCACCTTGAGTGCTGGGTGCCCCAGTTTGGGGCACCTCAGTACAAGGAAGACATCGAGGGACTGGAGCAAGTGCAGAGGAGGGCAGCAAAGCTGGGGAAGGGCCTGGAGAATGAATCTGATGAGGAGAGATGGAGAGAGTTGGGGCTGTTTAGTTTGAGGAAGAGGAGGCTGAGGGGAGACCCCATCACTCTCCACAGCTCTCTGAAAGGACACTGCAGAGATGTCGGTGCTGGTCTCTTCTCACAGGTCATTAGTGACAGAACCAAAGAGAAGGGCTTCAAGCTTCATCAGGGGAGGGTTAGAGTGGCCACCAGGAAGAAATTCTTCCTGGAGAGAGTGGTCAGGCCCTGGACTGGGCTGCCCAGAGTGGTGGCTGAGTCCCCATCCCTGGATTGAGTTTAAAAGTCGTTGAGATGTGGTGTTGGGGAATGTGGTTTAGGGGTGACCTTGCAGAGTAGGGTTGATGGTTGAACTCGATGATCCCGGGGGTCTTTTCCAACCTGGATGATTCTGTGATTCTGCAGCTACTAACATAAATCAAGTGATGCAATGCAGTGCTTCCAGAAGCTATTTTAGAAGCTGGAATCCTCAGTTTTGAGCTGATGTTACTATAGGTCTTATTTACAAATTTTTTTCATCTAACTGAAGCTTGGGTCTTCCTGCCTTTCCATAACATCTCCCAGATTTTTCTAAATAGAAAATATTTAATTGTATCCCTTAAACTTTAGGGATCCTGATACGTAAACTAAGAAAAAGAAAAGAGAAGAAGCTTGTATTATTGTACACCATGCTCAAGCATAAATTACTGTGTAAGTAGTATTATCCTGTTGAATTATATCATGTCATGTTTTTTTCACTTGGTTGCCCCATCTTTAGCTTCTCTACTTTTGGCATTTTTTCATGGTATGCGTAGCTGTTGTTAAATTTACGTGCCAAATTCCTAGTTGAATATGTAGATGAGGAGCTGTATGTCTGCCACAGTATTTTCCTCCAGGGCACCTTTTGAATAAAACAAGCCAAAAATATCTTGTTCAATTTGGCTGGGATAACTGGAACAAAAAGGAAGAGTTAAAATTTGCATTTCCACTGACTGTAGAAGGAAAATTAAATAGATGCAATATGACATGTACATTTGGGTATAGATTATGGCAATATGGCTATGAACACTGTGAAAGACCTGCTTCATTTACTCTGCAATCAGAATCACAGAGCATTAAGGATTGGAAGGAACCTCGAAAGATCATCCACTTCAATCCCCCCAACACAGCAGGATCCCCTAGATCTAGTTGCACAAGAACATGGCTGGGTGGGTTTGAAATGCCTCCAGAGAAGGAGAGTCCACAACCCCATTGGGCAGCCCCTTCCAGGGCTCTGTCACCCTCATCAGGAAGAAGGTCATTCTCATAATGATGTGGAACCTCCTCTGTTCCAGCTCACATCCATTACCCCTTGTCCTATCATTGGGTGCCCCCGAGCAGAGCCTGACTCCATCCTCTTGACTCCCACCCTTGACATATTTATCAACATTCACGAGGTCACCCATTTCCTTTTTTCCAAGCTCAAGAGCCCCAGCTCCCTCAACATTTCCTCATCAGGGAGATGCTCCTCTCCCTTCATCATCTCTGTGGCTCTGTGCTGGAGTCTCTCCAGCAGCTCTGTGTCCTTCTGGAACCGAGGGGCCCAGAACTGGACACAATATTCGAGATGTTGTCTCATCAGGGCAGAGTAGAGTAGGAGGAGATACTCTCTTTATCTACCAAACCCCACTTCTAATCCACTGCAGGATGCTGTTAATCTACGTGGCCACAAGGGCCCACTTCTGGCTCATGGTCATCCTATTCTCCACCAGGACCTCCAGGTCCCTTTCTCCTATGCTGCTCTCCAACAGGTCAGACAAAAAACAAACCCTCAGCAATGTAGGGTTTGTGTTGATATAGGTTATGTAATGTTTCCCATTATTCTTGCCACTCTTACCATGTTAAACTTAGCTGTGCGCTCAGTTACACTGCAGAGGTCACATCAGCACAGGTCAGTGCCAGCGAGCCCAGCACCAATCCTGCTCTCAGGAGAATTCAACAGGCAACTGTCAAACGATAAGAAGCTGGAAGTTTTAATCAGTCTTTGCTAAGTTACATCTCATACTAATACTTTTTCTCTAAGGTTCTGCTGCTGTGACAGAGCAGTATTTGCCAATTCTTGACAAAACAAGTCATTAAAAATATTGAATTGGTGCCTCTCATATATCCAATTCCCAACTATATAAAACTACAACAAGAAATGCATTTGTTTAAGATGATTATTAAGCATCCTGCCAACACAGAAGCTCTAATACCCAATAGTCTTTCTAGTTTTCTAATTTCCATATTTATTCTCCTTAAACATGCCAGCACACAGCTATTAAATCAGACTGTTAGTTGCTCCCTGCATTTGTTGAGGACTGACTAGAGCCCAGCATTAAATAGGTATAGCAAGAGACAAATGCTACAAGAGGATCCTGCTGTGGTGGGGGGATTGGACTGGATGAACTTTCAAGGTCCCTTTGAATCCTTAATGTTCTGTGACTCTGAAGAGTAAAAGACCCAGATTAAAGGATGTAAAATAATTAATTTTTCAAAATATACTGTTTTAAAATGAGAACAAAAGAAAGACTCTGTTTACCAAGAGAATGAAGTCATATCCTCTCAGGATAAAACTCTATATTGTGGCAGAGACACCACAATAAAGTCCAGCACAGAATAAATCACTTGGATATTTTTCATAGGCTTTTTCCGCATCAAAGACTACTCAGTCTTTCGGCGCAAACCAGAAGAGCACCCAGCATGACAAACAGCATCACAGGTAACTGTAAATTTTCCAGTCTCGATGATGGATAAACAGAAAGGCCCAGTACTGTCTCCTCAGGAAAAAAGTTTCTGTGTGACATTGGATATGGACATTATTTATCTTCGTGAGGAGCAGCCAGGTGAGGCAACTTGTGTAAGGACATACATCCTCTGTGGGGCCATAGCTGTCAATGGATATGTGCGAGGAGACTGCAAACTAATTAATGTTGATAAATATGGAAAGGGTGTAGTGGGATTGCTGTGGTGACCCCATTATTGTTGATAAATACGGAAAGGGCGGGTGTCAGGAGGATGGAGCCAGGATCTGCTAAGGGGCACTCACTGATAGGACAAGGGGCAGCAGGTGTGAGCTGGAACAGAGGAGGTTCCACATCAAATGTGAGAAGGCAGTTCTTTGTGGTGAGGCTGACAGAACCCTGGAAGGGGCTACCAAGGGGTGTTGTGGAGTCTCCTCCTCTCGAGACATTTAAAACCTGCCTGGCCATGTTCCTGTGCAACTTGATCTAGGTGATTTGGATGTGGCAGGGGGATTGGAGTGGATGATCTGTCGAGGTCCCTTCCAATCCCTAACAACACTCTGTGATTCTGTCAAAATTAAAGAGTCAATGGGTACTGGACAGACATGCTAGAGAATGGCTGTCATTGGCACACACTCCCTTGATGTGCTCCAAGTCCTGAGGATTGGTCCTTGACTACACAGCCCACCCCCTGCACAGAAGACAGCATTAACATGCAGAAATTGTGCCAAGGGGATGCCCCTTCTCCTTTATTCATTTAAACATTTTAATATTCTCTATATGCAAAATATAATTAGAATTAATGGAGTTTAGTGCTAATGCAGTGCCTGAGGCTAGCTGGCGCGTCTATCTCCTGCCTATGACAAACATGAGTTTTGAATCCCTGACCACCAGCAAGGCTGGAAGCTCAGTGCAGTCTGCTGATGTAGTCTGTGTCCAGATCAAGATCGTATCAACTGACAGAGGGAATTATCATCCTTGCAATGATATAAGCAATTGGTCCTTCAGGGAGGAAGTAAAACATGACTGAGATGCACTCATTGTTAAAGAAGTTCTCGTCATTAATCTACAGAGAGAGCATAGCTGCGCTACATCGAGAATCACAGTCAGGTTTGACTCTGTTGTGTCCACAATTCTGATAGTTTCACAGAATCACAGAATCAGAGAACATTAGGGACCTCAAAAGATCATCCAGTCCAACCACACTGCCATAGCAGGATCCCCTAGATCCAGTCACACAGGAACATGGCCAGGTGGGTTTGAAACGTCTCCAGAGAAGGAGACTCTACAACCCTCCTGGGAAGCCCCTGCCAGGGCTCTGGCACCCTCAACTGGGAAGAAGTTCCTTCTCAAATTGATGGGGAACCTCCTCTGTTACAGCTCACACTTGTTGTCCCTTGTCCTATTATTGGGTGCCACTGAGCAGAGCCTGGCTCCATCCTCCTGACACCTGCCCTGTCCATATTAATCAACATTCATGGGGTGACCCCTCAGGCTACTTCTTTCCAAGCTCAAGAGCCCCAGCTCCCTCAACCTTTCCTCATCAAGGAGATACTCCTCTCCCTTCATCATCTCTGTGGCTCTGTGCTGGAGTCTCTCCAGCAGCTCTGTGTCCTTCTGGAACTGAGGGGCTCAGAACTGGACACAAGATTCCAGATAAGGTCTCAGCAGGGCAGAGTAGGGGGGAGGAGAACCTCTCCTGATCTACTAACCACCCCACTTCTGATCCACCCCATGATGCTACTTGCCTTCTTGGCCACAAGGGCCCACGGCTAACTCATGGAAATCAAGGTATCTGCTGTAAAATCTGTTTAATACTGCTTCTCTGGGAAAAAACCCTGTAGAGATAAGCAGTAGTAAATTGCTGTAATTTTCAGTTCTAGAATGACAGCTCCACTACATATCCATCCCCATATTTGTCTCAGAGAGATGGAAAGAGTGGCAAGAATGTACACAAAGATTTGTGGCTATCAGGTTGAGAATTACCAACAAATAATTCTGGAGAACGATCTTCTGAGGTCCTTTCCAATCCCTAATGTTCTGTGATTCTGTAATACAACAAGTAGAAGAGCTCATCTTCTCGATAAACTCTGAAAGCTATGATCTCCTTCCCTATTTCTCGGGTACTGTAGGTAGTATTTCCAATGACAATTCGGTTCCCAGTACTGCCTGTACTCACTCTCACAGGATTAAATCTTTCACAAAGCATCTGTGAGCAGAAGGTACCATCTACAGCACACTGGGACACTTGCCAGTTTTCCAAAGAGCTATCAGTTGCACCATCTAAAATATTAAATTTCTCAAAGTGGAAACCCTCATTACTCAGTATAATAATAATTTTGTGGATAATTAATAACTCTCTCATTCTCTGTAATTCTCTCCTCCCTCTTTGCACTGTTAATGTTGCCAGCTACATCATCTATTGCAACGGCTTATCTTGAGCGCAGGTTTTGGATCTGATTTAAATTTGCTTCATCCTGATGATTAACTGAACCTTTTATAAGATTATAAATATTTTTCAAGTCAAAATACAAAGTATTTATAATCTGAGGTGGCAGACTCCTGGACCTTTCACTGTTTGAACTTAAATTCTCTTCAACAGCCAGACTCAGCTTTGAGTCTTAAGTGCTTTCCAGAGCATCCATTCAGATTCAGTTTTTGTTCTGATGCTGCTTCTCCTTGTTCAAGCCAAACTCAACGCTGAGTTGCAGTATTGTTGAAAGCAGTCTGATATGGCTTTCTCCTATGGGCACAACATTGTGTGAAGACGTTCTCTTCCTATGTTACTGATGTTAGGGAATTAAAGGCCTACAGCTTCCTTCCCAAAAATGTGATTGTAATCTATCCTTCTGGCAGGAACACTTGAATTAAGTCAAATAGGCCATAGGCTGGACTTGATGATCTTAGAGGTCTTTTCCAGCCTCTGTGGTTCTGTGAAATGAACCACAGAACCACAAAACATTAGGGATTGGAAAGGACCTCGAAAGACCATCCAGTCCAATCCCCCACCACAGCAGGATCCCCTAGATCCAGTCACACAGGAACATATCCAGGTGGGTTTTAAACATCTCCAGAGAACGAGACTCTACAACTCCCCTGGGCAGCCCCTGCCAGGGCTCTGGCACCCTCACCGCAAAGAAATGCCTTCTCAAGACTGATGGCGAACTTCCTCTGTTCCAGCTCACACCCGTTGCCCTTTGTCCTATCACTGGGTGCCCCTGAGCAGAGCCTGGCTCCATCCTCCTGACACCCATTCTTCACATATTGATCAACATTCATGGGGTGACCCCTCAGTCTCCTTTTCTCCAAGCTAAAGAGACCCAGCTCCCTCAGCCTTTCATCATCAGGGAGATGCTCCACTCCCTTCATCACTTTTGTGACTCTGCACTGGACTCTTTCCAGCAGCTCTGTCCTTCTGGAACTGAGGGGCTCAGAACTGGACACAACATTCCAGCTGTGGTCTCAGCAGGGCAGAGTGGAGTGTGAGGAGAACCTCTCTCCATCTATTAACCACCTCCCTTCCTAATTCACCCCAGGATGCCACTGGCCTATTTGAATACAAGGGCACATTGCTGGGTCCTGGCCATCCTGCTGGTGCCCAGAACTGACACCAATACTGGAGGAGTGGCCTCACCACTGCCAAGTACAGGGGAACAAACACTTCCCTACTCCTGCTGGCCAAGCTATTGCTGATACAAGCCAGGATGCCATCGCCCTTCTTGGCCACCTGAGCACGCTGCTGGCTCATATTCAGCTGTCTGTCAACCAATGCTCCCATGTCCTCTTCCACTAGGCAGCTTTCCAGCCACTCTTCCCCCAGCCTGAAGTGTCTTACAGGGGTTGTCTGAGCCAAGAGCAAGACCTGGCACTTGGTCTTATTGAACGTAATACCGTTGGCCTCAGCCCATTGACCCAGCCTGTCCAGATCCCTCTAGACAGCCTTCTAAACCCTCAAGCAGATTAACACACCCACCTAACTCAGTGTCATCCAAGCCATGACTAGCCATTTCCCTCAGTTCAACTAATAACACAGTAATAATTTTGAAGTTTCTTTACTTTTAATGTGAGAGGCTCTACATAGACTGTAAAAGAAAACATGTACATAATTAAAATGTGAGACAAATAGATATGTACTCAGCATTAGAATCACAGAATTATTGAAGCAGGAAAAGCCCTCTGAGATCATCCAGCCCAGCACCTAACATCACCACAGCAGCCAGACCACGGCACTGAGGGCCACAGCCAGGCTGGCCTGCCACACTTCCAAGGATGGGAACTCCACCACTGCCCCGGCCAGTCCAGTCCAGGCTCTGATCACCGTTTCCCTGAGGAAGGGCTTCTTAAAATCCAACCTGACCTTCCCCTGGCAGCTTCAGGCCCTGCCCTCTTCTCTTGGCGCTGGTTGCCTGGGAGAAGAGCCTGACTCCCATGTGACTACAACCTCCCTTCTGGGAGTTGGAGAGTAGGAGGAGGTCTCCCCCTGAGTCTCCTCCAGGTTAAACAGCTCCAGCTCCCTCAGCCTCATCTCATCAGCCCTTCCGTCCAGTCCCTTCCCCAGCATCATTGTTCCTCAGTACTCACTCCAGCCCCTCAACCTCCTTCTTGAAGTTAAGGGCCCAGCACTGCCCCCAGTGCTCAAGGGGAGGCTTCCTCAGTGCCCAGTACAAGGGGAGAATGATGTCCCTAGCCCTGCTGGCCACACTATTGATGATCCAGGCCAGGATGCCACTGGACTTTTGTGCCACCTGGTCACCCTGCAATTATACAGAAGGTCACTGATAGCAATTATCTTCCCAATGTCTCTCTACTAGCACAAGCTACCAAGTTTTGTGGGTTTTTTTAAGGGTGACAAAGCACTAAAAACCCTAAAAAAATATCAAAGATAATGGATTTTGTTCAAAAATCAGTCACAGAATATAAATAAATATATTTGTAGCCGTAGCTCACATTTATAATTTGTTTGGTGCATAACATTATTAAATTATTATCCAATTCCCATTAAAACTAATTGCCTTTAACGATGTTTCCACAGAGATTTGTTACCATGGTTATTGAAAGCATAAGTTAGAAAAATAGTGATAAGAAACACTTTAATGGTGTTTAAAGAACAACAAAAATCAACAAGATTTATATCAGTGCACAACTCATCTGGCGTCTGGCACTGTGCAGGCTTCTGCAAGTGATAACACTTGATGTTTGCAATGACTACCAAAGACTGGGATGCAGAAAAGCTCCTTCTCAGGATGATCATCAGCCAGCAATAGGCCCTGGAAGGCAAGAAGGCAAATAGCACCCTGGAGTGGATTAGAAGAGGGGTGGTTATTAGATGGAGAGAGGTTCCACTCTCCATTTGCTCTGCCACATCTGGAATATTGTGTCCAGTGCTGGGCTTCTCAGAACCAGAAGGAAACAGAACTGCTGGAGAGAGTCCAGCGCAGAGCAATGAAGAAGATGAAGGGAGCGGAGCATCTCCCTGATGAGAAAAGGCTGAGGGAGCTGGAACTCTTGAGCTTGGAAAAAAGGGAAGTCAGAGGTGGCCCCATGAATGTTGATCAATAAGGAAAGGGTGGGTGTCAGAGGATGGAGCCAGGCTCTGCTTGGGGGCACCCAATGATAGGACAAGGGGCAACAGGTGTGAGCTGGAACAGAGAAGGTTCCACCATCAATATGAGAAGGACCTTCTTACAGTGAACAAGTGACAGAGCCCTGGAAGGGGCTGCCCAGGGGTGTTGTGGAGTCTCCTTCTCTGGAGATGTTTCAAACCCACCCAGCCATGTTCCTGTGCGACTGTGGCAGAGGGATTGGACTGGATAATCTTTTGAGGTTCCTTCCAATCCCTAATGTTCTGTGATTCTAGTCGTAATACAAACCACAGGATTCTGTAAGCAGTAAAAAAAGCAACGTGTTTCACATGCTTCTCTAATTTTCTTGGGTTTATGTGTTGCATATTTGTTTTTTAAAGTAACTTTTGAGCCTCTTATCTTGTAGGGATTTTAAAGAAGTTATAGATAGAATCTCTCAAGCAGTTCTGTGTCCTTCTGGAATTAGGGTGCCCAGAACTGGACACAGTAGACATGGTGCAACCTGAGAAATTAAAGATAAGCAATAAGGAGAGAGAATGGATTAAAAACAAATAATCAGTTTTGTAAATCACTGTCTGAAGAAACTGTGCAAACGCAGCTATGAAATTTTACATGCTGTACTATACTCTGCAGAGAGCCAGATGTTATGGAACACAACAGAAAATGAATTTGTTCTTGGATTTACTTCAGATCGAACCGAACCATGAGACGATTTACTTCTGATGTAGCTCCAGTAAAAACCTATTATGTTGATTGCCATAAAAATAATCAATTTAAAAATATAACTTTTATTCCTGACTCATTGTTTGGGTAAAATTGCTCATTCACTATGACAAAAACACCCAAAGTAAAGGTAACCATTATTGCAAGAGTTAAATACTGATTGTTCACTCATATTATCCATCATAGAATCACAGACTGGCCAAGGCTGGAAGGGACCTTAAAGATCATCTAGTTCCAACCTCCCTGCACAGGCAGCAACACCTTGGGCACATTGCTGGCTCCTGTTCAGCTGTCTGTCATCAGCACCCCAAGGTCTCTTTCTGCTCGACATCTCTCCAGCCACTCTTACGCCAGCCTGTAGTACTGCAGGGGGTTGTTGTGGCCCCAGTGCAGGAACCAGCACTTAGCCTTGTTGAAGCTCACACCATTTGCCTCAGCCCATTGATCGAGTAGCATGTCCTAAGGAATTTTATACAGGAAATCATTGCTCTGATGTCCTTAGTGCATTAGGGAGGGAATCAGCATGGATCAGGCACTGTAACCAACACACACGTTTTGCATTTGAATGCTTCATTTTTTCCCTACAGTGTGTAGACAGCACAGAACCCAGGGATTCTGTCAGTCACCCCACCACTGCGTCTCCTTGTTTTCAAATTCATTTCACGGTTTTTCAGGGCTGATGTGCAGAAACTTTTTAATTGACAGCCCCTGGCTTAACTTCCATCATCAACATTGATTATGAAAGAGAAATTGAAAGCTGCTTGAGGTACCACCAGCATAAACAACAGCATAAAAAACAGCAGCTGGAGAATTCCTGTGCAAAGCTTCCTAATATATTCAGACAGCATCTCGTTGTTTAAAAACTCCTCCACTTCTGCATCAGTAGTATCAGAGGTTAAGGCTGGGTCAGACACTAGATGAATAATATAATATAGAATATTATATAGAGTATTAAGATTCTATGATTATATTATTATTCCAATAATAGAATATTCACAGAATCACAGAACATTAGGGATTGCAAGGGACCATGAAAGATCATCCAGTCCAATCCCCCTACCACAGCAGGATCACCTAGACTAAGTCACACACACTCCCTCTCCAAAGGTAAAGAGAAAGGGAAGAAGGGAAGGAGACTTATAGATTCACAAATAAAATCATAACTTCTTTAATGAAATTAATAATATGACATTTATATGGAACCAATACAGAATCACAGAATGATCAAGGCTGGAAAACCCCCCTGAGTTCACCAAGCCCAGCTCAGTACCTAACATCACCACATTGGCCAGATCAGAGCACTAAGGGCCACAGCCAGGCTGTCCTGGAGAGAGTCCAGTGCAGAGCCACAAAGATGATGAAGGGAGCGCACCATCTCCCTGATGAAAAAAGGCTGAGGGAGCTGGGTCTCTTTAGGTTTCTTCTGTGTCCTTCAACACCTCTAGGGATGGGGACTCCACCATCAAATGTTATCACAGACTCACAGAACATCAGGGATTGGAAGTGACCTGGAAAGATCATCCAGTCCAATCCTCCTGACACAGCAGGATCCCCTGGATCCAGTCACACAGGAACATGGCCAGGTGGGTTTGAAACAGCTCCAGAGAATGAGACTCCACAACACCCCTGGACAGCCCCTGCCAGGGCTATGGCACCCTCACTGGAAAAAATTCTGTCTCATTGATGTGGAACCTCCTCTGTCCCAGCTCACACCCAATGCCCCTCGTCAACATTCATGGGGTCACCCCTCAGGCTGATGCTCCACTCCCTTTGTTATTCAAGACATTTTACCTAAACAGAAGATCTAATGCAAAAGAGACAATTTCCGTTACAGAGAGTTTTTCAAACAAATTCTATCCTGTGCTATTAATTCTTCTGATTAAGATACACACTTCGGTGTTTACAAGAAATTATTAGATAGTAAAACTTATTACTTAAAGTCCTATTTGTGATTTTGTTTTAATGTCGCAATTCTAGAGAGCTGCACTCTTGCACTAATTAAAGGTTTTGATTTAATTCCTAAACTACAGCATGAAAAATTCAACACACTGTGTTACAAAAGCAGCACAAGTTAACACACCAACATTGCCATGGTGAATACACGACAGACATATTATGAGATGATAATTACTGTTATAGTCCCAGTACCTAGAAACTGAAGACACTTGCTGTGGAAAATTCATTTATATGAAATAAGAACTTGCCTGGGAGGCCAATATGAAAAATTGTGTTTTCCTTTAAGAAAAGGTTCTAATATTTTTCACCCTCTATCCTATCATCTGGAATATAGCAGGTTTCAACAAAATTAAATATAAACTAAAGAAAATTAATGATTTTAGCTATGGGTTGGGGTTTTTTTTGAAAACTCTGGAATTGTTTGGGTAAAACAGTTTATTCATGGAATCACAGAACATTAGGGATTGGAAGGGACCTTGAAAGATCATGTAGGTTCAGACATTAATGTAGTCTGAGACATTAGTTTGACATTAATTTAAGAGAGAAGGAATACAGTTACAAGAGAAATTGATTTGTAATAACACACTCATAAACTTTAAATCTGCTTGAATATTATTTTTATTATTTCTCTTATTATTAATTTCATCATTTGAATTATCTACTATTCATTTAATTAATGCCTATTATTTATTCTATTAGTTACTAATAGTGAATTATTTATTAATATTTAATCTTACCAGTATGTATTTTATTATTTATTTTATTCCTCTTTTAATTTCTTTATTATTTACAATATAGTGTACATCACAGAATCACAAAGTCAGGGAACTTCTAGAACATCAGGGATTGGAAGGGATCTTGAAATACCATCCAGTCCAATCCCCCTGCCAGTTATCTATTTATGTGTAGTAGATTATTTATATAAGAATTCTAAAATAATAAATAAGTAAATTGAATAAATTAAGAAATAAATATACTATGTTTTATTTTATTATTTGGTATTTTTTCTTAAAACAACAATGTAGAAGAGAATTTTCAAGTCTTTGCTGAACTGAATTCAGAAACCAAGATAACACCCTCGTCCAGTTACTGATTCAACTAAAAACTGACATCTCCTGGCAGGATCTGAATCAGCAGGAGGTCCTTGTGTTTGCTAAATCCTGCAGGGCAGCCTTATGTTACACCTGGCTTTTCATCAGTTCCATCCTCGTCTCTGTTTCACTCTCATATTTGCCATCACGTGAATCCACTGTGATGGATCAAACTCGTACAATGGGCTGTATCAAAACAATTAATGAGATGTTATCAATGTAAAAGGAAATGCACCCAGGCCAGCTTCAGTCAAGAACTAACTGTTACAAAATAAAAAACAAGGTTGGTTCAATCTTCTGAAATTAGCGCCTGAAACTCAGCAGAATGTAGGAGGACATGTGTCGGAGAAAATTATTTCAAACCCACCTGGCCGTGTTCCTGGGTGACTGGCTCTAGGGGATCCTGCTGTGGCAGGGGGATTGGCCTGGATGATCTTTCGAGGTCCCCTCCAATCCCTAATGTTCTGTGAATTGTGATGAACTATGATGTATCACTCAATAACAAACGGTCACATTAATAAGCATACCAGCAAGTCGTAGAATACGAATAAATGAAATCAGAGTGCTCCTGTGGGTTCATTTGATTTCCTTGAAACATTAACCAAGCATCGCTTGTACCTTCCCCTACAGAAACTCTTCCTGACAAAAGGTTTGTGTTTGCTGCTGCTGAGCTACACAGGCAAATTTGAATTCCAACAAGTTCCTTTTTTTTTTTTTAGAAGGATATAGCCGTATTTTACTTTTCCTATGATTGAATCACAGCTGTGATTACAGTCAGCAAGATGCACTCCTCGTTGGAAGATTCAAAGTTATGTATTTCAAATCACATCTCAGAAAATAATCATCTTTAACTGTCAGTATCGGTCACTTTATCAACAGGAAAAAAAGAAAAACATTAAGAATGGGGGGAAAAATAATCACAACAAAACAAAACCCCCCCAAAATAGGTATTTTCCTATATAAGGAATAAATAGGAAATAGGTAAACAAGGAGATGCATAATCGGAAGAGTTCTAAGGACACGCAGTTCCTGGAATGTGTCCAGAGGAGAGCAACTCAAAAGCTCACAGGGCTGGAGCACCTCCCCTCTCAGGTCAGGCTGAGCAAGTTGAGCTTGTTCAGCCTGGAGAAGAGGAGGCTCCCAGCTGACCTTCGAGCACATTTCCAGTCTTTCTTCCTACAAGAAAGCTGGGGGAGGGCTTTTAACAGGGGTGGTAGTGAGAGCACAAGAGGAAAGGGTTCCAGACTTGAAGAGGGGAGATTGAGGTTGGACATGAGGAACCAATTCTTTGCTGAGATGCTGGAACATGGTGCCTCAGGCAGCTGTGGCTGCCCCATCGCTGGCAGTGTTGAAGGGCAGGTTGGCTGGGGCCCTGAGTAACCTGCTCTAGTGAAGGTGTCCCTGCCTGTGCAGTGACAACAGTAAGTTATTAAATGTAGCTTAACTTTGGAGTTATGCACAATTTTAGGGCCCAAATTTAGGCACAACTTTCAACAACGCGTTGCACGCTCAGTTTCTTTATGACTGTAGACCACCTGGAACAGGGATCAAATTATGGTATGTTTACTGTTCTGAAGAAAGCCTAAGAAAACATTCTGATGACTTAAACACCAGAAAAGGGGATCACTCACTGACTTTCCCCACCCACCCACCCAGGTGGTTCACAGGTTGTCTGTAATGGTTTTATGAGCCAGGCTACCTACTGTATGATATAATGGTGCCTTGGTCTTTAAATAGATGGCATTACGATGGGGCCAGAGGGAGAACTGGTGGATGGTTTCCGTGCTGAGAAGGGTAGTGGGAGAAGTGAAATGCGAGCAGCAGGTTTGGAAGCCCAAGGTATTTTTCAGTTCTGTATTTTTTTTGATATACACAGGAAATTCCCTTGTGGGGAGAAAGACAACTTCCCTACAGCTAAATACAAGAACACGTGTAAAAGAGAAAAGCCATTCAATGCTTCCATACCTTAACAAAACGCAAAGAATCAGAAAAAAATGTCAATATTGAGAAATATTTTCCCACTTTCCAAATTTATTAAGACAACAGTCTTTGCATTAATAGAAAATTCAAGAGAATCAACAGGCAGAAGAGGATTATGATGCCTAAATATACCCTCTCCACACCCATCATCATCCACATTGGTATTCAGAGTTTGTTCTGCTCCCTAACCCAGGCTACTACCTGGCTCCTCCTTTTTGCTGCTGCAAAGTGAGTTCAGCAATGATGTGGAAGAAGGGCAGAGTGAAGACAGTCCACCCAAAGGCATTGACAGCGGATTCTTATTCACTAAATCACAGAACATCAGGGATTGGAAGGGACCTCGAAAGATCATCCAGTTCAATCCCCCTGCCACAGCAGGATCACCT
>JAOXOE010027878.1:0-12500 GCA_028565055.1 Phoeniculus purpureus | reverse complement strand
CATTATTATTTAGCTTTGCTATGAAATTATATAGATAGAAAAACAGAAAATAATAAAGACAATAGTCTGGAGCTCCAAAACTTATTGAAGGCAGTAATTTCTAGGCACATGTGGCAATCACATTTTATCTTTAAACCAATTCAAGGTGCATTAGCCTGTTAAGATAACATTTGAGAGCCTTCTCAAAAATTAGTAATTTTAAATAAAACTGTGTTAGTGGGGTCAGGGGCTTGAGAGTTTCTAACACTGGTTGAGCAAAGAATATTGATTTGTCCTCCAGTTCTTGTTCAGACAAAATTTTCACTTATGTAAAGGTGGCTTCTACCCGGATAAGGTTTCCAAGTCCAAACAGCGCTCACCCAACCTATGAACCGCACAACAGCACTGCAACCTACCACAGGTTTCACAGGAGCCAACTCGACTCAAGAGTCACAAATCACTTTGGCCTGTGGGTGGTAAAGGAGATGGAGCTTAGGTAGATTCTTTCCCCACTTTATGTTTCTAGCATTGCCAAGTAAGTCCTTAAATGAAATTATGGGATACCTTCTGACTGTCACATAGTTTCCTTTTCAGAGGATATATTAATGACAGCAAAGGCTGGGGGTTTGTTTGCTCATCTGGTTGGTTTCATTACAATAAGCCAGACTTCTGCCTATTTCTATGGAAAAAGAAAAATGTTTGTTTGTACAAACTCTTAGTTCAAGCAGGAGAACCATGGAGAGGCCTTTCAAGCAGAGTGTTGCCTACAGGATTTCCAGCTCCAAAAGGGTAAGGGAAAGATAAGGCATTTGGTTTCAATACCTAACTTTATGAGGAAAAGGTGAGGACACGCCACTTGGACTACACGTTTGTGGTCTCTCCTGCCGTTTCCTCATTTACTGGATATATATCATAGCCCCTGTGGTTTACCCTCAATGTAACCCCTTCTGTGATGAAAGAAACATCAATCACTCTCCACTGGGTTTTAGCAATGTAAGTTCATGACACCGTAAGATTTGGAAAGTGTGGGGACACTGTACACTGATAAAATGCCAGTGTCACTTGCTTAAATTAAGAAACATATTCAGATCTTGTTTAAACTCAAATTAAGAAAGTCATTTTAACAAAAGACTATTTTTCAAACCAGTATGATTCCCAGCACTAGCACATCACATAACCAACCGGAAGGTAGCCCCATTGTAGCAAGCCCAGGCATACTTGCTTTGCTGCTTTCACTCAAAATAATTCCTTATAAAACACCTAAACAAACCAAGAAAAAAACCCCAATAAATCCAAACAACAGTTCACACTCAGCAAAATCAATAAATATAAAAGACAACTTAATTATACCAGAAATATGGAGGAATGACAATGAAAAAAATTTAAATAATTACAGTAGACCGGTTCAGATTTTCACAATACTCTAATGGCTAAAATCCAGAATTTGAAAAAGCTTGAACCTTCAGTATTTTTGTCTATCAAGGAATAAAGATGCCTTCTTATAGTTGCAAGCTGTGAGACTTTAAGGTGAAAGAAAAAAAAGCCAAAAGCCAATCCCACAAAACCCTACTCTTTAACAATTCTTTGAAATATCACCTCCTACGTCATTTAATTTTTGAAAACCCTAAGGTCATGTAACACACTTTCTCTGTCATTTGTAAGTACATTAACTCAGTGGCCATACGACAGTGAAATTATGATAATGGGCTGCTAAAATGGGTCATGCAGACACTGCATTTCATGTTAGCTTCAAACAACAGTGAGAATACAGTCCAAATCAAACATGACAGTACAAAAGCACATGGTTTACTTTTCTCAAGGCTTTGCCAGGACTTGCCAGCCAAGAGGCTGCAACCACTAAACATAAATGTAAATATAAATATAAGTATATATCAGTAGTTTCCCACCTATGAACTGTCCTTCTGTCTCTACCCATGATGCGCTGAAAGAAAACTGCCATGACAGCAGCAAACTTTTTAATACAAAACTGCACTGTTCTTAGCAATTCTTTCCTTTGCATGACACAAAGGTTATGGCTAGACAAAGCCCACATTCTCAAAATGGAAACAGTTTCATATAAGAACTGAATAAGAAGACCAAGAACAGAAAACCTCACACAAAACGAAATAGTTCTTATGTTTTTAAAGTATACGATCATTAGTGTGCACGTGACACCTGAAGCCTAGGCAGTTCTTCAGCACATTTAAGTAGCCTTTGAGGAGCCAAGAATTAAAACATATCTAATCAGATGGACACACAGAAGCCAACAGGCTACAACATCAAAAAAATCACTATTATATTTTACTATAGATTTGAGTGACGAAGTGATCCTGAGGCACATGCTCCAGGGGCTGTTTGTTTATGTTCCTGCTTGTATCAATCTGCAGGATAAGGAACAGTATTTGCAAAATTCACGCAAGCGTGGCACCTCAGAGTTTGCCTGTCCTTTTGTTTTTTCACACAGTGTGGCAGTTGGGAGGAAAAGAACTGCAGTGTCGCGACTCTTGAAGACGACCTCCTGGAAACGAAGGCAATCCACGCAGGATCCAAATCTGTGCATCAGTTAAAATCATGCTACTGCATTTAATCCATTGATTTTTTTACGATATTAATACTTATTAACTACCTGCAATAAAAGCACCATTTTCTATAAAAAGCCCTTTTCCCTTTCTTTGTCTTTTCCGCACAATTTGAAAACTGTCAGTCTAATAGTTCCTAAGAGAACTCAAAGCAGTAAGGTTGACGAACACAAAAGCATAGAAACACCATCGCATGCAAAAGTTAGCTGAATAGCACAGATAATTGCTTAGATAATTATTTTGATAGAAGCCCTGCTGAAAGCTCCTATATTTTATCATACACGTTAAGGGTACATGACCTGTCTCCTACATGTGAGCTATACGTTGGTTGGCAACTGCATTGGTGACTTTTTGCTTTTTCTTTCTGTTCAATACGATAAACAACACGTGTGGTTGGCTAAAAGGAGAATGGGCAACCTAGATTACCAGGCTCCTATTTATTTTTAAGCAAACTGTGTCTGTCAGACAGGGGGAGAAATCAAGTTACATAATTTATGTAAGGGGTGTCCATTATGTACACAGTAATGCAGCAGTCTCTGAGAAGACAAGCAAGGAGCAATGAGAGAAGTTGCTCTTGAGGAAGATCACATTGCCCAGCTCTAGCCCGTGAGCTTCCTGAGCCTTATGCAGCCTGACTGACAATGAGATTTAATGTAGCCTAACTATAGTAGCCTTGAGCAGAGATGCAATTATAACAAGAAGGTATAGAGAGTTTTAGTGTATTAGACTGTATCAGACTCTTGTGAGCATCAGTGGACTAATCAGCAAATGCTCGCTCTTCCCCTCACCACCTGAAAATGCAGAACATAAGAACCTTCCACTATTCAGAACTTAAGTAAAGGTCATTTTGTTTTCCTCAATATCATAAAATATGGCATAGGTAGATTTGACATGCATATGCAAATCAGCACAGAGGAAAAAACCCTGATTTTCCTTCACACTAGATTACTGTATCTGTATGAAATGTTGATATAAACACCTTGACTATGAAAATGCCCCACACCAGCTCTGTGGTTTAATTGGCAGGATAGACTTAACAGATGTGGCAGTGCTGGACAAGGTTATTGCTTCATGGCAGACGGTAACAGAAATGTACAATGCTCTACCGGCCAGAAAAATATAAATTCAACTTACGTTGTATTTTAACGTATTTCTGTCTTTTACACAAACAAGGTGGGGAGGTATTTTACAATAATTCTAGACTAATATATATCAATTACAGATAACAGGTTATTAATATCAGTGTATATGATACAAAACAAATTGAAGCATTTACATGGGAGAGAAAAATATCACCATGGCTGTTCAATTTGTAGACATCTGAGGTGTCATAAGATGCAATATGTCACTTAGTACTTTGACAAACAATCTTGCTTGGCCTTAAATAGTGCTTCCACTTCAAATCATTTCCAGAATATGAATCTAATGACTGCATGGAATCCCCACCCCCTCTAAAAAAAATCAAACATTTGATTTCACTAAGAAGATAACCAACCCAAATGTTAACTAAATGTGTGTTTATACCAAGTTTAGAAGGAGAACTTTTGGCAAGAGTAAATAGAGACTGTTATTTTGACCGTACTTCTCACAAAACACATGTTCGCACAGAGCCACAAAAGGCACACATACAGACTAAAGACATGCGAACCAAAAAATCCCAATCCCACCTACTTATCACCAGAGGAGTCGCCAAATCACGTATTAACTTCTACAACCTATTCTAAACTTCTCTTTTTAAGCCTTGTGATGCATCTAGATAGATCTTAGGTGCACTGAAGTAACACAGAAATACGCTCTAATCTAGCACTAACATCTTTAATTTGTCACTTTCATGGCAGACATTTCCAGATAGTCTCCAGGCCCAGAAATTTTATGTTGCCAGCACAAAAGCAACTGGAGTACCTGACCACTTAAGCCCTCGTATTTTCACATTCATGACAGAGGCAAAGTAAATTTTACTAAAGACTACTATATAATCAATAATTTGTTCAAAATGTTTTTTCTCATGGAAAGTTATTATGTTATTTCAAGCAACTACTTATTACTATGTTATAAAGCATATTCCTCTGCAATATTCTGTTCAGGATCATGAAACCTTGGCAGTGTTACACATTTCCTCATGATATAGAGCAAGAAGTAACAGAGTTTGGGACAGTAATAAAAAGGATTCATCACTTTAAAATAGTTTAACATCCACAGTGTGTACTAAATGTTGGGGAAATGTTTGCAGGAACTACTGCAGAAGAGCCACAAATCTAATTCTTTTCCCCTGTCTGATTGATACAATCAGGAATTCACTTAAATGGTCCTTTAGTGAGCTGTCATCAAACTGCAGCCCGTTTACAGAAGGTTAGCTAATTAATGAACTCTTGATTGAAGATTAATTTGGCAACGGTTTTTAATTTTCGCCTTAAAACCGTGACAAACAATGATGTATTTTAATTAGAGCTTCAGTTATACCTGGGTGCTTTATATACAACTTGGATATTGTAAACAGATCACATCTATCCATCGGTAAACAGATAATAATGTTTAATTATCTGAAAATTAACAAAAGACTAACAATGTATCCTTATTTTACACATGCAGAAATAACATATGTCCATAAAATTAATTTTCTCATTGAAAAATGTAGATTCCACCACTGTACTCCCCAAATCCCTCCGTAATATATTGATTCACCAGAAATTACTAAGGCGTTAACTAAAAAGAAAGATACAAGTGGGTGTTTTCTGTACACATACCTACAGATGTAGTAATCCAACTATCTGGTATAAATTTGCTTCTTCTACCATAAAAACAATGCTGTCTTCACGTAAACCATGGTATTTCTGCACAATGATCAGTGATTTGTTTGTGCAATTGCTAGAATGGCGAAGCCACAAAGAGGTCTCAAAGCTTTCGACCAAGGTAAATAAAATGTCATAATACATTTAGCAAATAACAATGGAAAAAAAACAGAGAAAAACATTGACAGAAGATGCCAAGAAACAAACGGGAACGAGGAGAACTAGAATTCCTAGCACTTTGCCTTCCAAATAAAGTCACTGTTCACAGTGCTGTAGCCTAAACTGCAGCAAATTTAACTGCATTTTCAGAAAAAGTTCAATCCTGGGTTTCTTCTTTTAAAAGATGTTGCTTTTGTTTTATGTGCCATGATCCCCAGCTCACCTATTCTAACCACAAGAAGGCTACAATGAAACATCATCGTTAAGCGAATGCAGCAGGAAGTTGTTGCACATTGTCTGTGTTTTTGTTTGTGTGTTTGCTTTACGGACAGGAAAACAGATTGCATTTAAGATGCTCATAATAACCACGATCACAAATAACACAATCAATAGCTTGTGGTTTTTTCAGAAACCATTTTCAACTAACTTGTCTCCCAACACTGGAGACACAGAGTGCTTTCATCTGCTTGAGATGAAGCATTTAATTGCTTCAGATTAACATTAAAACATTATGATGCTTACCAAAAATGCCTTGCCTATAATTTGATGTATTTTATTTCATTTTAAACACTGTTATATGTTAATGACAACATTCAGTCTAAGAATTCAGTCTAAGAAGCTCTCACTTCCCCATTGATTACGTAGTCAGAGCTTAGCCAGACAGGTGAAAGGTTCTGAATCAAACCAGAGTCATTTTTGCCTAAACATACAAAACTCAAGTATGAACTTATCTGAGGAAGTACCTTTCCTTGCTCAGATGAATAGATGAGCCTCTCTGTAGAGAAATAACATGCAGATCGTTGGAGCCAGACACGAACTGCTGAAGGAGCTCAGGGTTTTCTTTAATTCCATCTATGGTTTTTCATCGACTTTTATGGCAGGTGATGTTTCTCAGAGGTTTATGGACAGTATAATCCAAAACCAGGGAAAACATGAATTCTTGAACATTTTTATAGCGCAGCCATGTCTTAATAAGGATACAAATCCCAAGCCGAAACAGACATCTGAAGAGACACAGAGTACTCTTAACTTACACGCTTATTTACAGTGTCCCAGCTAAGTATTATTAATGTCAGCATTATGGCCAGAAATCATTATCCGCTGTGAATGTATGACCTCTCATACTGCAATTTAGTGACATCTCTGACCATATAGAACACCTGCAGAAAGTACATCAATAGCTAACCAAAAAGCTGTGCCACAAAACATGCCGTGATTTCTCGTGTGACTTAGTATCTGGAAAAGAGCAGGAGAAACAGCAGAAGCAACCTGTCCATGTGCAAGCAAATGTTCCTACAGCTACCAAAACCAATGGAGACGAAAAATAACTGCTACAGTAACTAACACCTGCGAGTAAAGTATGTCTTGGTAAAAAACTAATGCATGAAGTAAAACAGACAAAGCCAAAATCCAATTCAGTATTTACTAACACAGATACAAACCCATGGACTCTCCTGACTTAGCACTGGTGTAAGAGAGGAAAGAATTTGGCACACTACTTGCATCTTTTAATGCAACAACTGTTCCCTTAACCAGGCTGTAAAAAGAGACAGGGTTAGAAGAGATCCAGTAATGTAAAATCAGCACCATACAAACATTTGAGAAACAGCTTTCATCAGAGCTGTCTAGACCTAGATGTTTAAAATCATCTGTGTGAAAGGAGAGAGGAGAAAAAGGAAAACCACATCCTTGTTCCAAAGGAAGTGTTAGATTTTTCTACAACTATTTTAGTTTGAGTTAGTTGTGGACAACATTAAAGGAAATTAACAGACAAAATGTTTTCATCAGTTGTTAGTTCATGCTTGAAAAGCTCAAATACTGTTTCATTGTAATAGTTCAGTCTCAACATCTCTGTACTCCTCAGCAGAGTACCAGCACTGGCAATACAGGGAAGGAACGTGTGAGAGCACAGGTAAAGCAGAGGAGCACAACGGGCTCTATCGGATGGTGTTTTCCCTCCCACTGCAGGGGCACGGCCCAGTCTCATCCAGCATCTGCAATGAAAGGTTTTTCGCCGAAAGGAGTGTGCTCTGGAGTACCTGTCGCATGCCCTGGCTGGGTCCCCAGCTCTGCTGCAATGCCTGAGTGCATTCATCAGCACCGTTCAGTATGGTTAAGTAGCAGGTACATCAGCTACCGTAATTTAAAACCCAAACAACCAAGCAAACAAAACCTCCAAATCCATGTAAAACACACTTGTTCCTTTTATTTTGAAAAGCGTGTGTTTTTGTTTAGATTAAAACTTGTGTTGCTGCTTGGCAGTGTGTTTTGTAAAAGTCTTAGTACCTGCTCCTACCATGTGATGTGTATTCTCTGCAAAATACTGCCTGCCCTTATTGGCACCAAGGGTAAATCATAGGAGGTAGTGAGTAGATCACAGGAGCAAGCCCTTATTCACTATGTCATCCGGCTGCTAAATCTTTGCTAAAATGTGAGGGGAGACCTCGAGGCTTTGCCTTTTGCTGTTTGATCTTTTCATAAAGATTATCAAGTGTGTGGATAGCAAAACGCAAATCTGCGAGGGTTTGTGTTTTCTGATCTAAACACGAATTTATTTAAATGGGGAACCTTGTAAGGATGTTAGAATACTAAAATGCAAGAGGTCATGAAACTACAGAGGATACTCAATTTTCAGCAATAACGATAAGAATATTAACATTGAGCTGGGAAATGGCAAACAAGCAAGTTAGCTGCAAAAACTATTTTAATCTTGCACCTGCTTACAGAAAATTCTACACACATACATGGCACTAATCTGCAGCTGTAATGGAAAATAAAATCTAATTTTTATGTACTTGGTTCAATCTATCTGAGGAAAAATAAAACCTTGCATTTGTGGCTATTCTGTGATTTAAGGAATAACAAACAGTACTGCACATATTATGAAAGATTCATTGAACACACTCAGCTATCTTTAAAGCAGAAAACCTTGGCTATCTAACAAAACACACTTAGTTTGATGGAACTACAGTTACAACCAAAAAACCTGAAGTTGTTTCATACAACTTAAACTAAACACCAGAATCTGTCTGGATTAACATTTCCCATTCAAGCTCCTTCCACCACGTGAAACTATCAGACACCATTACAAAAAACTAAAATTACTTAAACTGGTTGAAGTACAACCTACAATAAACAAAATACCTTGTTCCAATGATGTTGTCTAAGAATAAGTTTGTGTTCAAAAGAATTTCAGTACTGGAACTCAGTAAAAATAATATATCGTGTATTAAATGTTGTGTTTTCTTGCCTATAGGACAACATAGTCATGCAGCCTGAAACTGTTTTAATCCTGCCTTAAAAGACTTAAGGAACAGAAGAACGGTTTCTAAAAGTAGTTTTTAGTTCACATATATATATTTGTGATTATTGTTTTCATTTAGAAAAGACCATCTACAGGTAATTCTTTGCTGATTATTAAAAACAATTGAAACTAACACAGTCCCTTTTCGTTCACTTCTGCATTCATACTCTGGCACCAAAGACATTGCTACCACAGTGGTAGTTTACTGACAGAGCTTGGATCAATAAAGGAGAGCTTCTCCTGTCCAGAGTCTTACCAAACCAAAGTCTTTTTGCACAGTTCACAGAATCCCACCACAGACCATAAAACAGGGAAGTGAGACCCAGATACCTCGTATTTTTTCAAAAGAGATAAACTTCATTTTCAAAGACAGGTAAAGAGGAAGAAGGGGAAAGACAGGGGAAGGCAGCCTTGGGCTGGCACACTCTGGAGCACCGAGTTCCCTCCCTCTTGCCTGGTTTTGTCCATTGCAGCTAAGAGCTTAATTCTTTAGTTGTTTACCTGCTTCCAAACAAGAAGTATTTATCTGTATTCGCAGGCTTAATAATTATAATTATAAATCAATGTGCATTAATAAAATAAGTTTATAAGAGCTTAGTTGGTTTGCTATTTATGGCATTATAAAATAGTCACGTGTTATATGAACAATCCCAAGAGGCTTCTATTATCTATTGTCCAAATCATTTTATGATTATCTGCTCATAATCATTTCAGAAAGAAACAGGCAAAGTAGCTTTGTAAACATTTATCTAATTTCTTAGTACTGTAGTTTGGCATTTTCTCTTCCCTGTCCCATTATGGACATGCAAAAATAATTTATTAAAAATTTCTCTGCCCAGGTTACAGGGTACAGGGAGAGACATTTTGGCTCAAACATGCATGATAACATAATACTAAGAACAGCAACACAGTCAGCTTTGCATGACCTCAAGTATAAGGACAGATCTTACTGAACAAGAAGTATGCCTTTAGGTGTGCCCCAAATGTCCTGATGGTTGATGCTTCAACATAAGGATGATTAAGAAACCACACATCCTACCAAAATATTGCACTCTAAAACTTGGAATAAATTCCCCTTTCTCTAGCTGCAACATTTCTGAGCAGTGCTTTAGCACTCCATTATTGTGAATGTTTTTTGGCCCAAGGCAAAAAATATTGACAAAGTTCCACCTCCAAGACAGTTATTGTCTCTGTATACTTGATAGCAGCCTTCAGAAGTTCACCTGCCAGTACTAAATCCTTGGTTTGGGTGAGGGAAGTAAAAATTTGCTAGCATTCCTAGCTATTTTACTGTAGCAGCAGCTACAGCAGCAAATCAAATTGTTCTTTCAATTAAACCAGTTCAGTGCCTTCGAGAAGAAAAATCTAGCCTTTCCCTTCTCCAAAAAAACTGCGGTTTATGCCAAGTCTGAAGTTTTTACTACAACCAAGAGGAAAAGGCTCAGATGTGGTCAATAACCTACGTCACAGAATAAAAAGTGTTTTGAGCCATTTACGTATCAGTGACAGTCTTTGCTAGAAGCCTGCGACATTCAGGTAGGCTGGATGCCAAGGTCTTCAAGGAACCATCATCAGGTCTGAGCCTTCTTGTTGTCGGCAGGCCACACCACACCACTGGACTTATTAGAACATGGCAATATACTGAAACATATCAGACAGCAATATCAAACAATGTGTCGTGATATTTAAGCAGGTCAGAAAGAGCATCCGGAGATGTACTAAAGCACCTCGATAGGAAGCACTCAGACAAGAACAACAAGAGCCTTATGAGGCCTTGACATGGCAAGGAAAGGAAAACTAGTTCCTGCAAAGCAGGTATCACCATGACTGTTCTAAAGCAGAACACTAGCTGGTTCCAGTTGAACAGACAAATACTTTTTTTTTTACATCCCCGAACAAAGACATCTCTCCAAATACACAGCAACTGCCACACATACACACAGAAAGTCTCTGCATGAGGGATGCGGAGTGACAGCAATGGTTTACCTAGCTCTGTTTTCCTTTTGGGTTGTTTTGGTGGCTTTTTAACACAGTTTTCACTCTGTAGAAGAATCAGGGAAACAACTAGATGACATCTGCTAACACATATGTAACTGCCAGTGTATCACAGAGGGGACTGTGTAGCAGGGTCTCTCTAAATGAGATGGCCATGGCTACACAAGGATGGAAACCGAATGACCCCTCATGGGTAATCTATCCAAGTTAAAGAAGAGGTCATTGCAGGGGCACTACAGAAAGGCAATGAAATGTCAGAAACCAGAGTTTTACAGGCTTTAACTTCAGAGACAGCAAACTCTTTCCTTGATACTTTTCAAAAGAAGACTTTAAAATATCGCAACATCAAGCCTACCTCTTAGTTTGAAACAGAAAGTCAAATTCTCTACTATGTCAAATCCTCTATGTAAACACCTCACGCTGCCATCATAGCAGGAGACAGGAGACAGCAACAAATCAAGTATCTTTCATACTGACTTAAAGAAACCACTTTTTATGCAGCTGCATGCAGAAATGTGGCATTATCTTCTGAATGGACAGATACTGCCACCTGCCCTGGATCAGAACTACACTAGGTCAGTTTGTGAGGTCCAGTTTATGATCAAGCAAGCCCATCCCTCAATTCTCATTCAATTTAATGGAAGATCAGCACTCTCAGTATTTTGTCAGATCAGGCCTTGTGCTGGCATTAAAATGTTATTCAAAACCAGACCGCTAAAAGGACAACTATCATAGCTCTTGAGATGAGACTTTACTCCTTTGCTAGTCCCAAATTTGCTCAGTAGATAAAAGTCTAAGTGTATCTCACCTACTTTAACTATGCAATATTTTCACTGTCCAACTTTACTACATTTCTAAAAAACATAAATGTTCCATTTCACTTTTCTAATTAATATTTCTAGTATCTTCCTCTCCTTTACCATTTTCTCCATCCTTTCAGTTGCACACAGATTCCCCCATGCCAAAGGCAGAGAAGTAAATCCAGCTTCTCTTCACTGATTATGGGCCTGGTTTTAATTTGTGCAATAGTCCTTTTGATAACAATGCCTAGTTAAAGCATCCATTAAAAGTCTGTATCAGTCATTTAATGGAGGAAGAATCTAATAGGGTTCCGTTGGAACTCCTCCATTAACTTTTAACAGAATTTTTTCTTATAGTCAGTGTTGTAAAACAGGGATATTTCACAAATTTAAGACCAGCCTCATTCTCCATGGGGTGATAGTTAGGTCACCGCTTTCCAATCTTTTTTGGGTAACTACATCAGTTCGTCGTTTCAGCTGCAACCATCAGTCTCTTCAGAACTTATTAATTACAGCTAGTACTCACTCTCCCTAGGCTCCAAATCACAAAGTGCTCTGAAAGTCCCAGTCACACATCCAGTCATACTGCATATAAGAAAAAGCATAGCCACCTATACCTGAAAAAACATATTACCAAGCATTAACATCAAAGGGCCAGACTCACTAAGGTAATTACTGATCTGCCTAACTTTTAGTCAGGAACCTAAACTCTCAATGGTAGTGACAAGCTGGTGTCTAAAGAAATCATGGCAGGGATCAGGTAGAAAGGTGGATTGTGAACTGGCTGCAGGATAGAAGCCAGAGAGTTGGTCGGTATTGGGACCAGTCCTATTCAATCTATTCATTAATGACTTGGATGAGGGATTAGAGTGCACTGTCAGCAAGTCTGCTGATG
>JAOXOE010027877.1:0-17336 GCA_028565055.1 Phoeniculus purpureus | reverse complement strand
ATGTTTATAAATATGTGAAGGGTGGGTGTCAGGAGGATGGAGCCAGGCTCTTCTCAATGTCCTCTAATGATAGGACAAGGGGCAATGGGGGTAAGCTGGAACACAGGAGGTTCCATATGAATGTGAGAAGGAACATCTTCGCAGTGAGGGTGACAGAGCACTGGAAGGGGCTGCCCAGGGGAGCTGGGGAGCCTCCTTGTCTGGAGACATTTAAAACCCACCTGGATATGTGCAGCTTGGTCTAGGTGATCCTGTTGTGGCAGGGTGATTTTACTAATGATCTTTCGAGGTCCCTTCCAGTTCCTGGTGTTCTGTGATTGTGTGATTTTTGGATTACTTCATGGTATAACACAAATAACCTTCATTAAGGCAGAGAGTATTTCACTGTGGCTTCTTTTGGAAATGCTGCTCAAGTGCCTATGCCATCTCTGCACTTATCAACAGAGCCATGAACACAGTTGTCTCCCCACCAACTTATAAATCTTGTCCAACTTTAGCTGTATTTAACAGATAGAGGTATAGTCAAGAGTTTTGACCACAGCAGCATCTCATGCATTCCTGAAACATCACAGAATACACCAAAACAGCTTCAAGTCATAGACCCATATGAGTTGATGTATGAGCAGCGAGTATGTCTTGCAGCAAGTAATGCTTGTGATGTGAGTGCACTTCCTTCAGTGTCCAACTTATCTGCTGACTGACAGTTATGCCTCTTAAAAACAAATACATCCATTACATCCAGTGTCAGGTCAGAGGTGGGATCCCAAAGCAGATGGACATTCAGAGTCTCGAGAGACCACTGCTTTGCCTCTACATGTTTCTTTCAAGGAACTCTGGTTGAATAGGATTAGCTCTTTTACCTTTCCTTCATTCTCACCTTTCCATCGGAGCCATTTCAGCATCACTCAAGAACTGCTCCCTTTTGCTGACTTGGCCTTTAAAATGTTCACATGAACAGCTACTAACCCAGGCTGCACACATGGCTTGCTGGAAGCCTAGCAGCCTCAGGCACTGGCTTTGTTGGGAAAAGTAGCCCTGAAAGTATTGTATCACCAATTTTATATCATCGAGGAAGCCCTGGTTTTGCCTTCACCACAAATAACAACAGAAGTTGTCGGCTCTCTCTTTGTTCTGCTAACTAGAACTAACCCACTTTCAGACATGGCCAGCACAAATGAAATCAGTGCAAATTGTGTACCCTCAGCAGTTCTCTATGGCAGCGTGTAAACAGGATTTAGGGAAATCAGCTCTGGAAACCAAGTTTGTTCATCTGGACAACACTTTCCTGATGCCACTGCTCATGTGCTTTGTTTCCTAAAAGCACACTTGTACTTCCATGTTTGGAAAAATAAGATTAAAAGTTCAAGTGCCCCATAATACAACCAACAGCTTAAATGAGGGAGATCCATCCTTCAGGAGATGCCTGGCCCAGCCCCAGCTCAGCCACCCTGCTACCTCTCAGCATAGTGCCCCTCTGCCTTTCCTGAGGGCACTGCTGGCTCCATAGTCAGCTTTTATGTCATCTTAGCCCTTGTCTCACCCATCCGAATAACGTACTATCAAAACATGAAAAACACACTGCCTGCAGTCTGTGAGTAATTCCTGTGTTAAAAGGGAGCATTCCAGGGTTTTACAGACCACAATTCATTCCTCAACTAACAGGGACACAGGAATATAATAGGAAAAAATGACTTAATGATTTATTAGGTCTTGTTAAACCTTAGTCACTACAAGCGTGACTAAGATAAAATATTAAATAAAGCCAGGCAATGTAACAGAGAGAAATTTGTTGGGTCCCTTTGAGACATTTATCTTTCCCACAGTGATTTTGATAGCACATGGGGATGGTTCAGACAATCACAACCTGACCTGCTTTCAGAATCTATCCTGACCCCACAACACTCAGGCAAACAGCCGGTTGTTTTCTTTTATCATGAGCTTTTGCATGGTGTAAAACTCACCTAATACAATAAAACAAATCTGCAAATAGTTTCCTTCCCGAGAAACTGCTTGGCACATTACTGCTGAAGGATCATCCCTGAAAGCTTTCAAAGCAATTAAATGCATGCAAAACAATCATGCAGGAGATGACTACATTTTTATTAAATTATTTACAAGCCCATCAAATCTGAAATGTTTTAGACTGAAATAAACCAAAGGCCTTTTCATTTGCAATAGTTTCCAAAACCTTTTTGCCTTTCTAACTTCCTAACATTATCCCTCGTTCTGTAAAACAACAACAAAATGAACACATATATCTTTCTGGGATGCCTGAAAGGCCTTCTCACGACTTTATGGAATTGATTAGCAAGAAGCCCTGTCTCTGGTATTGGCCCAATTAACGTCTGCTGGGGTGGGTTTTTTAATATTTGAAAAGAATTGGGGTTTTTTCTAATAATGTCTGCAGGAAGCACAGACCGTGCCGTCTCAGAAAACTGCTACCTTTGGGCTCGGCAAGACGGTCAGTACCAGCAATGAGCAATATCCTCACAGGAGATTCACCCCACACTGAAAAACCCCACATTTAAACAGGTGTGATGTGCAAACGTCTTCTCCCTGAAAGGTATGTCGCTGCTGAATGGCCACAGAGCACGCCGAGGCAGCTGTTCCATGCAGCCCTTCCCATGCAGTCGGCTACAGATCACAGAAAACCAAATCAAAATACGTGACAGAGAGCTTGGGACTTCTCACACGCTACACAGTTATCCTCCACAGCAACTAAGCTCATCGTTCTAATTCTAAAAATAAGGACATGGTGAAAGTCTTCACTTACTCTGCTAACGCTGGCGTGCTGAAGGAGTTATCCTGAATGCTGAAACAGAAACAAGAGAACATCAGACAGCTCAGCGAGGCAGGCAGGCAGGCTCCCCGGGTGCTCCTCAGCTGTGGGGGGACACGCACAGACACAGCATTGTGAGGCACAGTGTTGTGCGGTGGCTCTACACGCACCACCGTACCTTCGGCTGCTCTGCACATGCTCATAATCAAGGAACCGTGGGGATTAGCCCTACAACCCTCACAAAGCCCATCCTGCAGCACTCGGTGTTAATACAGGGATGCAGGTGGTCTGGGAGGCTCAGAGACGGATGGTGGGTTTTTTCATGGCTCTAACAGCGTGGCTAATAATGGCTCAGGTTTGCAAAGAGGAGGGGGTTGGCATTCTGTCCTCTGAATGTTGGCTCAGCAAAGCTGGTTTTATTACTTAAATAGGCTCGCTCAGCCGAGGTCCCCGGAGACTGTGTTTCCTTCTTCTTTAGGGGTCTCTGACACTCTCAGCTCATGGCCAAATCTCGGGGAAATTTAGGAAAAAAAAATACAGCAGGAGGAACAGCTCAAGTAGCAAAAGGTCATTAAGCTGAAACAGCAAAGCAAGAGATGAAATCCTTGCTGAGAAAGAGCAGGTTGCTGGGCTCCTGCAGCAAAATATTCCAGTGGGGTCAGCTCAGGATACTGTAAAAACTGCTGATTTTGAGGCAGCTAGAGGTGGAATTCCCCCTGGAACAACAGCTCCCAAAACCACTAAATACGCTGTTGGATCATCTCGAAATCTTAGAGCAGCAGGAGAAAAAATTACCATAAAATTTAAGAAATTTCTTACTGCCGTGAACCACAGCTGGGATTGTTAGTTCTGTTGTTTGGGTGGGGCAGGAGAAGACAATGCAGACACTAGCATGGTGTCAGCATCCTGGTTGTGACAACGGCACCTCCTCGCAGATGACAGCACTTAGGGATACAGAGAAATGCAGCATCTCCTCCCTGCAGCAGCTTGTGCTGACACACAGCTATGTGACAATTTCCCTGCTTTCACCACCAGCAGATCTCATCTAGACCCCTTCCCAGCCTCCCGACCTTCTCACACACACTGTTTTTCTCTTTGATTCCCTGTATTCCATTTACATAATGGCACAAATCGTCACAGGCAGGCTATACGTGCTGTTCTCCCCTACAGAACAGCAGCTTTAGTGAGACAGAGCTTAAAAGAAAAGCTAAATTTAATGGCGAGTGTTTAAATCTTGCCTTACACCTAATAATTAAATTCTGCCTGTTTCCAGTTCCTTGGGTCTGGTCACATAAATATAATTTTCCTCCTTGTTTTTATATTTGGAGAAGAGCAGCTGAACAAAGGGATCATAGAATTGTTTAGGTTGAAAAAGACCTGTAAGATCATCGAGTCCAACCGTTAACCCAACTGTCCCAAGGCCACCGCTAAACCACGTCCCTAAGCTCTGGATCTACAAGACTGTGAAACACATCCAGGAATGGTGATTCAACCTTCTCTCTGGGCAACCTGTTCCAAGGCCTGACGACCCTTTCCATGAAGAAGTTTTTCCTCATGTCCAACCTAAACTTGCCCTGGAGCAGCTTTAGGCCATTTCCTCTTGTCCTGTCACTTGTTCCTTGTGTGAGAAGGTCCACTTGTAGCTGTTATGGCTATCAAAAACTTGATTTACAAGCTTAAAATGTAGAGAGTCATTAAAAGTCTGATACAATTTTTAATAGACACACCCCCAAAATACCTAACCATTTGGCTCTTGACTTTTAATGGTCATGTTAGATTTCTTGTCTCCATTTCAAGGGTGTAATGAAGGAATCAAGCTTTTGGCACAGAATCACGTTGATGTGTTGCAGGTTAGTTAGCAGGAGAGCAAGATAGACTCTGGTGATACAAAAAGGGAGATGGTTTCAAACTGAAAGAGGGGAGATTTAGGTTAGATCTTAAAAGTAAGTTCCTCAGTGTGAGGGTGCTGAAACAGGCTGCACAGGGAGATTGTGGCTGCTCCATTCCTGGAAGTGTTCAAGGCCAGGTTGGATGGGGCTCTGGGCAACCAGATCTAGTGAGAGGTGTCCTGCCCATGGCAGGGGGCATGGAACTAGACGATATTTAAGGTCCCTTCCAATCTAAACCATTATATGGCTCTATGAACTTAGGGATGGTGTCCATCCCCCCACACAAGAAAGAATGCAAGCACCAAATGCTCTTGTAACTAAGTCTTCTCCATTTGTATGCTCAAAAATTAAGGTCGAATTCCTGTTAACTCATACCCTGTGTAAACATAGAGCAGGCTTTGTTATTCCTAGTAACGGGTGATGACTGAAGGCCAGGGATACGCTTTGGACTGAGACCTAGTTTAAAATGTCATTGCTCCTCTGTTGTTTGTCTGAACCTCAGTTGCTAAACGTCTGCTAGACAAGGACTTTACATTTGTTTCAGGTTACTTACAAACTTCCATTTGTCTTAGAGACAACATGTAACCCATGTTTTGAAGTCATGGAAATACATATCTCTGAAATCTGAAAACCAAGTCTTCTAAATCAGTTTTTCCTCATTTATGCTGAGCAGTTTAAGTGCTTCATGTTTTTGCAGTACCATAGCTATGGAAAGACACTTTCTCTGTTCAGAATCTCCCTATTTTATACCCTATTTTTTGTTTTTTTTCCCTTTTGCCAAGTGTTGATCAAGCCAACATAAACGCAACATGCCAGCTCTCAGCTGACAACAGAAGTGTCTGAGAACTCCAAAGGAAGCATCTACATATATTCTGGAGATACCAGGATTCAGAAATGTGTTGTTGTTAGCTTCTGACAATCTGAGTATTACATTGCCTACAGACTGGCATAGAAATTTTGTTCTTTATTTGGTTTGTATCATCAAGAGATCTGAGGTAGGAGGAAGAATGGAACGGGAATCACTTGGTCTCCAGTGCAGTTTTGCATAACATAGAGACACAGGCTCAGTGTAAATGGTATGTTCATAACCTTGGAACACCAATAGCTGGGACCATGAATATGCATCAGGCAGCAAAGGCTTTACAGAATTGGTACAGTCTAGATACAGGAGACTTCAAATGAAGAGAGGGGTGGTGAGACAAAAGAGGGCAGAAGGTAGTTCTGGCTTTTCACCTGCAGAACAGAACCTCAGTTTCCAGAATTTACTCATCTTGGTAAATTATTCTCTTTAGGGCATGTCTGACTCAGGGAAATAATGAAGCCATTCAGCCTTAACTACAGAATAATGAAGAACTTGTGTTGTATCTGAGAACTCTAATCTCTCTAAGGTTCTGGGAAAGTCAGTATTTCTTCAGTTAATGTCTGCTACCTAATGACAAGTTCAGTGCAGTCCTATAAGGTGTGATTAGCATTTACTGCAAGACTATTTCCTTTATTATTATTTGTTTTTCTAGAGAGTCCAAAGTGCTTGTGCTAAATCAGAGGCAATTACATTTTGCCCCGTGCTTAGCCCATACAAGGAGCTGCACCAGACACTGGGGAGGGACACAAAAGGCACAGTATGACACTTTGTATGTGAAAAAGAGGCCAAGGCAATTTCCCCTCAGCTTTAGGAAGAAGTTACTCATGTTCTGCTATACAAATAAAGGGAAAGTTGGAATGACCTCCCTGCTACTGCCTCTCTGGATGAGGGCAAGTCATCCCTGCCAGAAGCAGCTATGCTCAGAGACTCATAAAAATATTGACAAAATTTGTTTGCCCTGGAGCATGCGTGTTGCTGCCAAGCACCAATACCCTGAAGTACCCCAGCAGTCCGTCACCCTCCCAAACTGCACCAACAAGGAGCTGAGCTTGCTCCTACCTGTCTGCACACAGCACATACACGCTAATGCATTCCAGATACGTGTTTGTCAGGTCACACTACTACTTCTGAGGTCACACCTATGACAAAACACTTCTATTTAAGCAGAAAACAAACTTGAGGGACTCTGCAGTACCTTTCCCTTCAGCAAGTCTCTTCCAACACACCAGGATTTCTCATGGGGCAAATGCAAGGATCATTCTGTAGCACAGTGCTAGCACCGGGGATCGTTCCAGTGCCTGGCCTCATTTTCAAACACCATCTTGCAGGATACCTGGGCTAGTTTCCAAATAGTAAGACATAAACCACGTGAGAGGGGAGTCACATGCCTCTTTCCTATGGTGATACATATTGGATGCTACACGGGGCAGCTCAAAACACGCCTCACATGCAGTCTGCTTTTTTATGCTTCACATTCTTAAGTCATTAGGATTGTACAAAACTAAATTAGACTAAAATACAGCAGTTACATGTAGGAGCCAGATCTTTGGTTCTCTCAGTGACCTAATTAACACATGATAGGAGTGAACAGGCCTGGGGGTGGGAAAGCATTCCGCTGATCTTGCTGGATGTCTTCAATGCACAGACCAATTCATGCGAGAAGAAAGACTGGGCCATTACTGGCACTAAAACTTGCTTGACTGCATCATCCACTGCAGGTAATTTAGTCCTGCCACACATGACACCACCGTTTCCAGCAGGTTCATAACAAAGTCAAGCTAGACCCAATGCAGCACTTAATGCAAAACCAGGTTTTCCTCTTAAGAATCGCAAGATGAGGAAAACCACAGACGCACACCCCCGAATTCTACCGAAGATGCCCTGAAATCTTCAACAGATTGCTGCACCTAGAAGTAAACATTTCCGTCACTAAGAATGCAGATCTTGCTCAATAATTGGAATGTGATCACATAGGTAGAGGCCAGGCTGTAATTTACAACCAAGAGTGCCAAATTCAGGCTTAAATATGTGGATTCCCCAGCATTTTCCGGGGCAAAATTAAGTGGAAAGGTGAACTTGAGCTAAACCGCGTTCTCAAGAAGTTGAATATTCAAAAGCTAAAGGGAAACCCAAGCTAAGGGTTGGTTGCATATTCAGAAAACATTCATGCTCTTTTTGGTTGTGTCTGTAGATGAGTGGAGCCAAATCATTCTGTTCCTGGTAAGCCCAGATGTGAAAAAACCGTATGTGAGACATGTGTGAAGATTCCCTCATGCTTCTTGGCTGTCTCTGGGGGACACAACTGTTGCCAACTAAAGCACTGCTGGTTATGCCGGCTAATCCACTTGTTTTTCACAGTCAAAAACCTACTATTCCCAGAACCATAAAACCAAACAGCTTCAGTGTTTTCCTTTTTTTCACATCAGTCTGTGGTAGCACAGCTACCTATGAAGTGCTTTGTGAATCTTGCTCACTATTGTCCTTTATACTAGCAGAGCAGTAACTAACCACATGGCTTCACCCACAGCTTTACCCTCCTAAAGTCTAACTGATTAGAATGTATTAAGGTACAAACTGACCAGTGATGTAAAACTGAACACAGGCATTAACACACAGAGGTTTAAAAGTGACCCAGCTTCTCATAGGCTCCTACAGAACCCACCCTGAGCCATGGTAAAACCCTACCAAGAAGTGCATTTCATTTTAATTTAATTAATTTCTAGCATTAGCTTAATTAATTTAATGAATTAATTTATTTCATTCAGCGTATTTCTTCCCAGCACTCTTACCTGTCAAAGAGGAAAAGCTGCCACATGGCAAGTAATTTTAGGCAGAGAGAAAGGCAGAGAAGAACGTGGTAGGCAAAAGGAGTGAGATTGATACTGGAGGGTGTGAAAGGAAAGCACCAACAAAATTGAGAATAAATACAACAAAAGGCATTATCAATCAACCACAACGTAAAACACGCCTGTGAGGAGCAGCAGGGGTGGTCCCTTTACTTCTGGGCATTAGCTTGTCTAGTTTTGTGGGGGTTTATGACAGTTGGTCATTGTCATCTCCATTACAAAACAAAGCAGGACAATAAACCCCACCTTTTTCTTTCCAAGTTGTTTTTCTGAATTCCTGTTCACTCTAATGTCAGTGACATCTGAAAACCACCAATTCATACCATTAACTTTTCCAATACCATGACCTACTGATGTCAGAAAAGTCTCATGGGTTATGGCACATTCCCCTGCACTGGGATATTCACTGAAATGCTGGGAATAAGCTACTGAATATCAGCAGCTCCAGTCAGCGGTGAACTCCTGCTCAGCTTCCACCTTGCTGTTTTAATTTCTTCTACTATTTTAACTTAGCAGAAGGTCAGTGCATTACACCTCAGCACAGATAGAAGTTGGTTCTCAAGTGTGAGAAAATGTTTCTCTCAACACATTCTCCAAAAATATTTTTCATTTTTCTTTTAGATTGAAGGAAAGATTGAGGAAATTCTACTTCACCCAAATGTACATCAGAGTTGTTTAGGTTGGAAAAGACCTTCAAGACCACCATTGAGCCCAACCATTAACCCAACTCTCCTAAGGCCACCGCTAAACCATGTCCCTAAGCACCACATCTCCAAAACTTTTAAATATGTCCAGGGATGGCAACTCAACCCCCTCCCTGGGCAATCTGTTCCAAGTCCTGATGACTCTTTCATAAAACCTGAATCCTACAGAAAATACAAGTAAATGGCTCAGAGGTGCCTTATACGTATGTTGGAACCTACATTCTCGTTAATTCAAAGCATTTTATTTCATATAAAAGTTGTTTGGAGAAGAGGAGGACCTGTGGCAGGCACTGAGACACAGGGAACTTAGGAGTGACTTGCCTCACAAAGCTGAGGAAATAGCCACATAACCACACACCATCTGTACTCCTGGCTTCGTCTCCTCCTGCTGCACGGCGCACTCCTGGGGGTGTGTGCCTTCATCTTGTGAGCTGCCATTGTTCCCTGGCTCTGCAAGAAGCTTCCTCAGACAGCACAGAGCTCAGACATGCCTGCAGAGCAGGGCCACCAGGACATCCTCATTTATGAGGTAATGGAGTTGCCCCATCCGAGTTCTAACATAGAGCACAAGCGATTTATCACCCACAGCATCAGGAAAAGGTCTTTAGCACAGCCCACGATTGTCATGGGGCCAAGACTTGCAGCAATTCCCAAATACTAAGGGAAGTTTCTCTTCCAAGGACCAGGATGAATCTCACTTAATGAGACCTTCCAAAGGGGTTTCTTCTCATTTTGACTTAGAATGTTCCATGGAAAGGGGAAGTTTAGGTTAGACATTAGGAAAAACTTCTTCATGGAAATGGTCATCGAGCCTTGGAACAGGCTGTCTGGGGTGGGGGGAGTTCAATTGCCATCCCTGGGCGCTTTTCACAGTCGTGTAGGTCTGGAGTTTAGGGACCTGGTTTAGCAGTGGTCTCGGGACACTTGGACTCCATGGTCCTGAAGGTCTTTTCCAACCTAAGCAATTCTCCGAACCCTCCAGAATCAGCTCTGCAGCTGTAGCACACAGCAGTCAGTCAGTTACAGAATACATCCCATATTGTCTTTTCCAGCTGGTTGGTTGCTTTACCATGTTCTCATGGCAGCAACAGCTTTCATGGCTCAGAAAGAATTTGGAACACATTTTTCCTTGGGGGTGGCCTTGTGCAAATTTACAATGAGGTGACACTGAAGTGACCTCTTCTCACATAAATTGTCTCCCAATGACACCAAGTGACTCAAGCAATTCCTGAATAGATCTGCTGAAAGGAAGCAGAAATGTATGGGAAAGACCTTTACGCCAAATACCGCTAGAGTTTTGTCACAAACGGGCAGAGAAAAATTGCTTTTCCCTTTGGAGGCGTTTAAATCCTCTGCTGTAAAGCGCATTGAGTGCTCTTCATGACGTCTTCACGCTTTCTAACTCAAATTGTCCGTCTCCTCACCTCTTTGACATACTGGAGGAAATTGTTTTGGTCTTTGCGTTGTTCAGCAGAGAAGTAAAAATAAGAAGACACTTTCCTCCTGATTTTAATAACATTTTTCATCTAGCAGCCATGCAGTGCCAATCAGTAAGACATCAGTCATGAAATAAAGTTTTATTTCTATGTGATCCACCCATTTTTGTAGAGAATTAGTCTCTTTAAACAAACTCTCAGAAGCAGAGCCAATGTAAAATAAAAAACAATCCTTGAAACTGTGCCTGTAATATTTTCCTCCCCCTGTAAAGAGGACAAGGAAATGACATCTTGCTTTTATGTTAACAAAAACGCTGACAGCACTTATTAAAAAAGAGCAATGAATATTGCAGCCTACGTGTAGGCATACTGTGGAACATTCAGAGCTACAGTAACTTCTTTGCTGGTGCTTGAAGAACTACAGCCTACATTTTCTAACCCAAATCCAGGCTCCTAAAGTGACGCTTAAGCACCTACACAGTTTCAGCCTAATTTTGGGTAGCCACCAAGCTGAAAACATTTGGCCGACATATAACATGCTAATTTTGGGTCTAGAATGATGGTTGTAAAGCTCTGGGATTATGCCTAACACTACAGCTGTGTTGATGCATGCTCACTACAAATATAGAAAGAAAAAATAACCCAACTCATCCAAACCCAGCTTCCACAGTTATGAAGCCATCAATCCAGTTCCATCTCACAATGTATTTCTTCCTCACAGGTTATCTCCATCCTGTACAACACACCCCAAAACTCCTGTCTCTGCCACCACAGGTTGCAAAAGGACTAATATAAGCCAGGATAACTATTAGTATTTCCTACCAACCCCTCCAGAAATTGAGCAGATTGTGGACTGATGGTGAGGGCTCTTATTTGCTTGTCTGTCTCTGTGCCTTAACACTTGGCATGCATTTCATTACCTGTTTTATGCAACCAGTTGTGGAAGAACGGACTAAATAATGACACTGTGAACAGCCCGGTGCAGAAACGTTTTCAGGCAAGGCAGGCACAGAGCAGGGAAAAGCCATTCTCCAAAGCTGTAGCAGTTCTTAATAGAGAATTACTCAAAGCTGTGTGGAGGAGCAGGAAAACCTAATAATCTACAGCCACCAAAAAGCAAGTATGAGTCAATCTGGGTGACTCACGGTTGTGACTAACTGGTTTAATAGCTCTCTTTTCAAAAAACCAGCCTTTCAATCAGTTCTGCCAGTTCTTTCTCAATTGCTTTGAATTCCATAATTTTAACGTGATCAGAGACAATCACAGTGTAGAGCTAAGCAAACTACACTGATAGATATAGATATATGAATGCATCATAAAGCTCTAAACAAAACATAGATGAAGCAAATGTTAGGCAAGTCTATTTGGCTAGAATCTAGCTGGTTATTTCTTAGTCAAGCACAAGGTAAATACAAGGGAACTGCAGCCTGCAAGGGTGGAAGGTTGGTTGCACCCTATCTGCAGGTGCTCTGCAGCTCATTGCTCAGTGGCATTACTCTGGTGCAGAGAATTTCAAGCAGAATATAAAAGTAGCTGAGGTCAGGAGCAGCAGTGCTTTTAAGGAGAGCTTGAGGAACAGTCATCTTCTGGCAAAAACCCCACTTCTTGCATTTTTAAATCAATAGGGATTACAAGTCTATAAAAGAGAGGCAAGTGCAGAGTTCATTTGTTATTAACTCACTCTTCAATACAGGGTAAACAATCCTTCTCGCACGTCATTAAAATGAACCCCCACTACTTGTAAATGTTTACAAACCCAACTACTGTTTGCACCTCTGATGCAGAGCAGGCGAAGGAGCTCATTACTAGTTCATTATTACAAACAGCCGCCTGCTGAAGTCAAACAGCAAGTAGGCAAGAGACAGGAGCGGGATAAAACCTATTGTTCAAGGGCATCAACAAAGAAAGCGTTTAAATTTCAACTCTTACCACAAAGCTGTCCTGTAAGCCTTTGTAACAAATGACACTCACATCCACCCAAGGCAGCCAGCACTAACTGAAGAAGACTGTGAAACCAGCTGAGGAGAATGTGCTGGAATCACCCACTTTATATTGCTGCAATTCATCTGTTATTCTACTCTATGCTTTGGGGAATTTGGAGAGGTACCATATTTCAAAAGTAACCTCCAAAACTGCACCTACGATAAATCACCCGTGTAACATCTCTTATGATTCTCTAAGTGGGTTTATCTGACATTTGCCAGTAATGGGAAAGAGGATTGATGGAGTTTATTATTATTATCACTCTCCCCTTGACTCTAGAAAATCCAGTTTCTTTCCTCAAACTGTTACTAAAGGTCTTAATCCAAATCCCCACTTCCTTAGGCTGGAGAAGCAAGACAAAAGACAGAAGGGAATGAAAGGTTTGTGCTGTCACTTGGGGCATCAAGCAGTAATCAAAGGTAAAATAAATTTAATCCATAGTGTAGGGAGCATTTTACTGATTGATTGATTGACAGCTGCTACAGCCCAGCAAAGCACAGAACGTACACAATATTAACTTTGAATATATTAAACATACAACTTCTTCAGGGATTTCCTCTTACATGTCAAAGCTGGGGAAGCTCTGTAAATAATAAATAAGCCAACACATGCATACTGAAGCTCTCAAACAAATACCTTTTGGCTCGAAGCAAAACAAGACTATAAAGCATTTTCTCAGTTTATTCATAGGAGCTGGTAATTTCATTTTCTGGGAAAAATTACACTATACAAAAACTACATTATGCAAACGAACATTTCATTAATATTTTGTCTGTTGGCAGAAGCCTGTTCCAATTTCAAACTCCATTATGAATGTTGGGAACGATGCCCATGAAAAGGGTGAGTCACCACACTGCTGCCACTCAAAATGAATAATTATCAGCTTTTTTTTCATAATGTCCCCTGATCTGCGCAAAAAATAACCTTCTACTTTAACAGAAAAACTTCTTTGAGGAACAGTCAAACTGGAAATACACGTCTCAGATTTAGTCACAGAAAATAGCAGCATCCTCTCATATTGGTTAAAAGTCATCTTAGAAAAATTACTTAGTATCTCCTACCTTTCTGTTGTATTCTCTTGATCTGCTCCATCTCTCCCTTGCAAAGCCTCCAGCCTCCTCAGGGTCTCAGGAGGAGAAATCTTAGATAACAATCAGTACTGGGCTCAGTTCTATTCAACATCTTTATTGATGACCTGGATGATTGATCAAATCAATCCTTAGTAATTTGCAGGTGACACCAAGTTGGGGGGGAGTGTCAATCTGCTGGCTGGGAGGAAGATACTGCAGAGAGATCTGGACAGGCTGGGTCAATGGGCAGAGGCCAATGGGATGAGGATTAACAAAGCCAAGTGCAGGGTCCTACACTTTGGCCACAATAACCTCGTGCAGCTGCAGACTGGGGGATGAGTGGCTGGAGAGTGACCTGGTGGAAAAAAGACCTGGGAGTACTGGATTACAGCCAGCTGAGCATGAGCCAGCAGTGTGCCCAGGTGGCACAAAAGGCCAATGGCATCCTGGCTTGTATCAGCAGTAGTGCAGCCAGCAGGACTAGGGACATAATTCTTCCCCTGTACTCAGCACTGGTGAGGCCTCCCCTTGAGTACTGGGGCAGTTCTGGACCCCTCACTTCAAGAAAGAGATTGAGGTGCTGGAGCAGGTCCAGAGATGAGCAACAAGGCTGGTGAAGGGACTAGAGGGAAAGTCTGGTGAGAAGAGGCTGAGGGAGCTGGGGTTGTTCAGCCTGGAGAAGAGGAGACTCAGGAGAGACCTCATCACTCTAACTACCTGAAGGGAAGTTGTGGACAGGTGGGGGTCGGACTCTTCTCCCAGGCAACTAGTGATAGGACAAGAGGGCAGGGCCTGAAGCTGTGTAAGAGGAGGTTTAGGTTGGATGTTAGGAAGCCCTTCCTCACAGAAGGGGTGATCAGACACTGGAATGGACTGACTAGGGAGGTGGTGGAGTCCCCATCCCTGGAGGTGTTTAAGGACAGACTAGACATGGCACTTAGTGCCGTGTTCTAGGTTGTGCTGGTGTTAGGTAATAGGCTGGACTTGATCCTAGAGGTCTTTTCCAGCCTCAATAGTTCTGTGACTTTAAGGAAATCACCTCAAATCTTGTCATACATGAGCAGACTGCCTGATTTTTCCATAAAGAGCAATTCCGCTTCTAGCTTAGGACCGCTGCCAACATTTGAAAAGTTTACCCTGATGTAGACAATTCACTTCTTGGTGCAGAACAGCCACTGAAGGCCAGAAGCTTAAGAATCATGTGGTCTCCACAACTCAAACCATCATCCAGCCATCTGTGTTTCTGTCTATGTGTTTACACTTTCCGGGACGTAATTTTTGCTATTGCTCCGGCCAACAAGCTGCACTCCTCGGCAGGGAGAAGTCACACAGTTGTAAGACTGGAAACTACCGCACAACTTGTGAGAACCTGTCCTTAATCTAGTAAAATATTGTTGTGGTTCCATTCCAGACACTCAGATGGACAACATCTGCATACACAATACTTTCTTCCTACCACTCCCACGACACCAGTTAGAAATATTTCAGCATTATTTGAAGGGAACTTCATTTTATTTACTTTGAATTGTTTTTAACGTGACTTTGTAAACCCCTGGACATCGAATGTGAGCTTTACTACTCCTTTCCAATCGCTGCTCAAAGTTAAGATCAAAACTGAAAAGGTTTGGAGCCATAAACAAAGAGATGGAAAAAGCATTGTTGCTTCCTTAAAAATCAGTCTAAGAGACCAGAATGGAACTAAAATGTGCATACGCAAACCAACCAACGTGCCTTTTGACTTCTGGGGTCAAACCCAGAATCAGGACAAGGTGAAAAGAGAGAAAGGGCAGCGCTCTTACTCCTGAAGGAATGAAGTGGCCTGTTCTGTTCTTACATTCCATTGGAAAGACACCCTCAAGCTTGACATTGTTTCCAGCTGTATCCAGTCCACCAGACTGCATCCACCAGTCTGTGGTGTCTCTGAAAATTTGCAAAACCAACAAACCCGGGGCAGAGGTTTGGGTTGTAACTCTGCTGGCTTAATTTTGATTTCATTCCCCAAAAATGGCAGATGTTACACTGTATTGTCATTGAATTAATGAACAGAAAGCTGCATGACCACGGTAACTCTGGCCAGGGAACGGAGCCCAGTGACTGCCCTTTAACCTCGCACCCCAGGCAGGATTCCATGCGTACGCAACAGCTGTGCAGACACTAAGGGATGCAAACAGGGAAACACTATCTGCATCTGTCCTTGGATTTGTCCTCATTGAACCAGATTCCTGCATGTGCAAATGATCCACTGACTGCACAAGCACGCAATGCGTGCACTGCATAAGTAGGTGTGAAATACTTATTTGTATTAAATCTCAATAAAACTAACGCAAATTGTGTGGGAAACCTTTTGTGGTTTTTTTTTGTATGGTCCCATTTTGATCTTCTGGCAGCTTGCTGATACTCTCACGTTTAGAATTTTGTATGGAGTTGCAGTTTATAACTTAACCTCGGTTGGTTTGGAGCAACTGGAAATAATTACAGAGCTGGCTGATAAGAGCTTGGATTAAAATTAAAATGAGAATTTCCATAAACGTAAAAAGCAACATTCTTGTAGCCATTTTCTTTGCTGGGTGTGATAAAAACTGATTTAATATGAAAAGGAGTCTTCACTGATTAGCAGCATTGTATGAACCTTTTTTCACATACAACTACCTCAGATGAGTATAAGATTTGTACTTTTGATTTAGCTATCCTTTTCTACCAGCCACAGCCGGATTTGCATTTTAATTCATTCCCTGTTGCCAGCTCTAATTTGCAGACGTGCACATAGGCTTTTGTTCTGAGACAGAAATTCTGGTGAGTTCAGTGTCTGGAGGACACTCATATCTGCAATGATAGAAGCTAAACAGATCGGACAAATGGGCGGATGAGATGGGGGGACAGAAATCAGTTCAGACTTGACCTTACCTGAGTCCTAATTTATGTGGAAGTGAGTTTGTATTCAAGAGTGCAGTGCAAAGGAGACATTTTCTCCAGTTAAAATATCTCTGCCCACCTGGATTCAAATATTTCAGTAATACTTCTTACCAGATTGAATTCTTTGCTTTAAAAAGGTTAGATTTTGTCAAATGCTCATCTATGACATCTAACTAAGCACAGTGCTTGAGAGCACCCCTTGTAGGGGTTCCTAGAAGAAAACGAGCAGCACACATGTTCAGGGCTGCATCAGTGACAAACTGATGAAAAAAGAAGCGAAAGAAGTACCAACAGTCACTATTTTTATATAAAATAAAACATTTCCATTTGCAGATTTTCTTGAAGGGGAAAAAAATCCAGGAAATATTCTCATGCAGTGACTTACAAAGGAAAGGTAAGAAAGGAGATGCTCATCCTCTCCCCATTCTTCTTAGCCTCTCAGCCCTCTACCATTCCCATAACTTGTGCACAAGTGGTACCAGGAATCACGGCTCCATTGGTCTGTCCTAGAGTGGGAATATGAACTTGGGCTGTTGAGCCCTAAACAGTTTTCCTCAAACTGTGGGCTGCAGCAAAAGAATCTCTGCCAACCTCTCCTGCCGAACTGCTCCACTTTGTACCATGACTTGACACAGGATGGATTAGGACACAGGATACATGTTGCAGCTTCACAACACCCAACACAAATCCTACTCCCTCAAACCTAAACATTATAAAAAGGAAAAATTAAGTGGGAGTTTAGAGACTAGTCTTGTCCCCAAATCCAATCTGCATTTTCAGTCACAGAATCACAGAATCATCATGGCTGGAAAGGACCTCCAGGGTCATCAAGTCCAACCTTTGTCCTAGTATCT
>JAOXOE010027876.1:0-17340 GCA_028565055.1 Phoeniculus purpureus | reverse complement strand
TGCCATGGTCTAGCCTTGAGCTCTGTGGTAACGGGTTGGACTTGATGATCTATGAGGTCTCTTCCAACCCTGGTAATACTGTGATACTGTGATACTGTGTGATACATGTCGAATGTGTTTCAAGAGCCTTGCGTAGCCATAGATTAACTTGTTTACATCATTTACAGATCTGCCCACTGACTTAAGCATACTAAATAAACTAAATTGATTCTGTTTCTAATCTCTGATTTGTAAATTAAATAATTTAACATTTATTTAACATGTTCCTTAAATCATATTTTTACTCTATACAATTACATAATAATAAACATTATACTTGTGAATAGAGTGATGAAACTTTTATGTAATTTTCCCTTTACTTGAGCTGAGGCATTCAGTTCCTCACCACTAATTCCAATTAATTCCAGTAAAAGATGTCTGCAGTTTCCAGCATGACCACTTAGTGGGTCGGTCAGGTATTGTACAAAGATGACAAAATAAGTTCTCCACCTTTAAAGCATTAACTCATCTGATGTTTGCCATAAGTACCACTGAAGAAACATTTTAGAAACGTTTATTCTGCTCTTTGTCTTTAATTTGTTTTCCATACTTTTAACTAAGGCTGATCAAAGAGACTGTGGTTTGGGGGGTACAAAACTGAGAGAAATCAAGAAACACCATGTGAATAGGTAAGTGTACATATATGAGAATGTGCATACATAGCACATGTAATTATCGTACGAGAGATTAAAAAGGTTTACATACTTGAAAACTGAATGGAGAAGCCTGATTTGCTGATGAAGAAATCACTGTCAAATTGTAGTGTTAATGAGTTGAAAGTGCTGTGAATATCCTCTGGAAGGGCTGAGCCACTCCACTCTTTCAGCAGTATGCTGCTCTCAATAGGCCCGTCCCATACTTTCAAGATGTCATGAGCAACTTCAGTATCAAAAACAATAAAATGCAAACTGCAAAGAGAAGTAAAAATCACTGTAAATTACTCATTAAACACAATTACATGAAATTCCAAGTAATCATTCCCAAATTGTATTTAATTTTGAGATGATGTTTAGGACTGAAGAAGGGCTATTGGTCCTGCAGACTTAACGATTTTTTCTGTTGGATGCGCTGAGTCGTAGGAAAGATGCTGTTCTCTTCTATAAACGCCTGAATTACAGACAACTCTGCCACAAAGCATATAGGTAGTAGTTACATAATTAACTTATTTCTATTATAGGTATTTATAAAGGATATGACCCATGACTTCATCAAGTATTACCTCTCTTCATTCAAATAACACTGACTGTCTTGATGACAGTCCACTGACTGGACTTGATGATCTATTAGGTCCCTTCCAACCCTGGTAATACTATGAAATAGTATTCAATAGTAGGCAACAGAAAAAAATCAGTAGCTACTGAACAGTAGCATACATAGTACATGGAATTCTGCCAGCGTGGCATTTTCTTTACTCGTCTTTGCCTTGTGCCAAAATTCATGAAGTATAAAATTATAGCAGTTTGTATTTAGAAAATACAAATGTATCTACATTTAGAAAAGTGTTTAAGAATGCTGTTATTTCTCAAAATATGTGCATTAAATTCCAATTTTGGCTGTTTACAGTTTAACATTGAAGACATCTAATAACAAAAGATTGAATAAATGCACTAGGCAAATACGAAAGCTTTTCTGTTTTAATAGTTGTGTGCTGATATTTCTTCATAACACTTGTTATTTATTGGAAATCATTAATTTGAAAATCGTCATTTCAATGGAAAAGACAATGAAATCACTTATGATGGAGTGAATTCATTATCTGGCTTAGTGAAACAGGATTAGAAAAATGACAAAAAGAAAAAACTTCCCAGTGAGTAACTAGTCATTAGCTTTTTTGTTTTGGCCTCTTCATTTTTGAAAACTAGTATTTTTTTGTTTAAGTGATCAGGTAAAATGGTTGTCTACATAAACTGAATAATGGAACAGCTTATCCTTTGCTAACATTTTGCATGAAATAAATAAACAGCTCATATTCCAATGTAACACACTTACTGGAAGTCACACACTTTTGTCACTGGAGTGTATAAAATTTATGTTTGTTGCATGTCAATAAACATTAGAATCCATATATTATTTTAAAATGTCAGAAATTAAAATTATCTATCTTGATTAGAAGTTAAATGTCTGTGTTTCGTTCTTGATTTCACTGCAAATTCCTATTAGGAGGGAACAAAGTAGATTTGACATTGAACAGAAATTGCCTTTTCAATATTTTTGAATCTGTGTTGCCAAAAGACAGAAGGAATGGAAAATCAAAACCCTTCAGTTGCTACTGTGGTTAATTGTCAAGTCCTCATCAGATCACAGCATTCATGAAAAAGACAGATATAAAACAAGGTTCGAGATGCTTGATTGTCTCAACTCACAGAGTTTTACATTTTTCTCCCAATCCTCTTTCTCATCCCATTTCGAGGGGATGTGGAGTGTGAGGAGTGATCAAGTGGCCACATTGTGTTTTGTTGCCAGCTGGGCATAAACCACGAGACAGACACAAACTGGGCAAAGGGACGTTCCATAACAATTAGACCTCTGCTTAGGTAAAAGCTAAGAGAAAGAAGGAGGAATAGCTTTCATAATGATGTTTGTCATCCATAACAGCCACTGTGCTTACTGGGGCCTTACTTCATGGAAAGTAGCTGGACATCACCTGCTGACAGGAAGCAGAGAATAAATCTTTTGTTTTCCTTTGCTTCTAAATGCAACCTTTGGTTTTGATTTATCAAACTGCCTTTGCTTAATTAAACTGCCGAACACACAAGGGGGTTTTCCACCTTAGTTTTTTTCCTCCCTGTCCTATTGAGGAATGGCGTTTGTTTGGTGAGAACCTGGCATGCAAACAAAGTCAATGTGCCTCAAGAAAGTGGCATTTTAGGTTGTTCACAGATAGAAAACGGCACAGCAGTGCACCACACCTCCACGCTGAAAGTTTATAGGTCGTATTATCTAACGTAAGTCACAGTCCTGAATTAGAGGTGTTGATCCTATACACAGCTTAGACATATAGGTTCCCTAGAGGAATGGCACTCACGAATGCCAGGATCACAAGCATCAATTTTTATTAATGTAGTGTTGATTACATTAATAAACACGATAACATTGAGTTAATGGACAAAAAACTGTGTAGAAAAGTGTGGGAATGAACGGCATAAAGTATAGTTCATAAAATACTGAAGTTAACAATGAATATTGAAATTAAGCACTTACCTTATTGTCTTTCCTGGATCTGCTTCAATAATCCAAGTGCAATGAAGATTATTGTCGTATGGTGCTGGGTAACCTGGAGACAAAATGCGCCCTGATGTAGCAGCATGAATTCGACCACCACACTCAGCTACGAAATAAATAACCGTCTATTAACATGACCGTAATAGTTTGCACTTCTACTTTCTGTTCATTCCACATCTCTACGTCTTCTAATCAGCTAACATCAGAATGACCTCTGATGTCAACAGCAGTACACATACATGCAAACCAGGATACGTACGTGAGTTAAGAATGCAAGTATAACACATTTCCCCCTTTGTTATAAAACAGTAACAACTCATATTTCTGAGGTTATGCCATTTTACTGACAAGAGTGGTTCAGTGGGATCTGAGACTACAAAAGTACAATTTTAGCAACAACAACAGAGCAAAAGTGCCTCAGAAATATCCCATATTTGGCTTTTTAAAGTTAAAATGAATGCTTAAATTCAGACCTCACAGCATTGGGTTTGTAATCGAGATTGCAGTTGCGCTAATGTCCATATGCCTTTAGTTTGATGCTTCTTTCTTACTTTTATAAAACTCCAAGTTTAATTCCAAGTGTAGTTAGGGTTTCTCAGCAATTTCCTTTAGTAGTTAACAATTTAAATGTCATGTGCGCACAAAGAGAGCGAGCGAATGAACCCAGTTGAAACTGGAAGTGTGTAACTGTCAAGTACCACTGAACTACAAAATGGTAACTCCTCAATTAAGTTATGTACCTGAATTCCTACTTCATTTACAGTGCTGTCGTGGTATTAAAAGATGCTAGCATGGGAAAACTCTTCAAGCACAGCTGTACAGTATGCATGGAATAAGTCACAGATGGTGAAAGAACCACAGCAGTGGGAACAAAAAAACTATCAGCAACACTCCTAAGAGTAAGTTTTATACATGCCACTAAGTCACTACCAACACCAAAGAAACCCACTAACAATGTGATGAAGGTAGTCTTTGCATTTTCATCAAGAAGGGCAAACAGTCAATGTTTTAGGTAGGTAATTCTTATTCAGGAGAGGTTTGAATCGAGAAAGAGGAAGAAGGGGTTTATGTGAAAGTGATTCAATTCCTACATTTGATTTTTAAGGTAGGAATAAGAGTGAAATAAAAAGATATGTAGATAGATAAAAGTGTGTAGAAAGATAGCTTTGTGCTTGAACAGCCAGAAATCAACAGCAAAGTCTGTCTCAGACTAATAAAAGGAAGTTGACTATTCTATTGATATTGGGACATAATTTTCCTGAGAGAGATACTCAGGAAATGAAAGATTTCAGTGCAAGTGATCTCAATGGCTTAGTAACAAAACACACAAACCAAATCCAATAATGGGGAAAAAAATTCAAGTAGAATGAAAAAACCAAAAACCCCAAACCAAACTGCAATCATCACTGGAATACACAAGCTTTAATGCATACTATCACCTAGAAAACTGTAAGTGTAGGTAAGATATGGGAGTGGAAAAAGCATTACATGATAGTGATCCAGTAAAATTAATAACATTAGCATGCTAAAACACACATATTTTACATATCTGTCAAGTATAGTTTGAAAAACTGTGGTGAAATATGCTCTACAGGATTGAATTTTCTTTACATTCACTGCATCCTGGGACACCTGTCTTCTTCCAGGTCAGACTAGAATATATACGCACTTCATTTTTTGTCGTTTTCTTCTTTTTAAGTCTTTATGGTTCAGATTTTAACATACTACATGTAGATTAGAGGACAAATCATTACACTAAGAAAAGGAAGTAGGTAAACAGCTTTATTTGCCTAATAGACATGAAATAAAGAAGTATTTTGTAATTAATTGGCAGTAAACACAGACACAAAAAATTTACAGAAAACTATCTTAATAACATCATTTAAATTAAATGGGGAGGTAGGCAAAACTAGGACTAATTGTAGTGCTATTTCTTAAAAGGGCCAACATAGAAGAAAAGGAAACTAGCCAATTAAATTGAAGAGCTTGAGGACTTGGACAATAGAATCACAGAACCATTTAGGTTGGAAGAGACCTTCACGATCATTGAGTCAACCCTTAATCTAACCTTGTCAAGACCATCAGTAAATCATGTCCTTAAGAACCATATCTACACCACTTTTAAACATGTCCAGGGATAGCGATTCAATTACCTTCCTGGGCACCCTATTCCAATACCTGGTGACCTATTCAGTGAAGAAATTTTTCCACTGTCTACATGACAACAAGAGTTTATGTTTTCCACAGTAGTAGGCAAAACACAGGTCACAAAACCATTAAGAGCAAATCATAAGACCTGTATATAGAACTTGGAAAGGCTTTTAAATGAAAACAGGAAAGAGTTGTTTTGATCTGCAATACACAGAAGACAAAGCTTACCAATTCTAGAACTGAGTGGAGAAAATACCACCTCTACTAAGACAGCAGAAATGCTGTTCACTGACAGTCTTCTGGCACTTACCCTCTGGGTAAGCTGAACTTCTGAAAGGAAGGGAGCTTGCTCTTTTGTAGGCTAATAGGACTGTGAATGTCTTCAGCAGGAAGCAGCTCCTGGAATGGAGAATGTAGCACCCAATATGGGAGACAGGCAAAAAGCAAGGATGCTGCAGGTGGGGTGAATGCTGAAAGCAGCTGATGGCCTGTCTGCAGCAGACAGCAGAGGCAAAAACTAAGCATGAGAAGATGCCTAGGTAGAAAGACTTTTCGCAGGACTCATAGGATTCCCATGTAAAATTTGAACTGGGGAGGTAACTGGTAATTGTTGGACTGGACAGAAAAACTGAAGAAGAAAAACTGCTGAGCAAAGGTGCAATGAGTAATAGCTGTACTGGAATTCAGTCATTTTAGAAGTCTCATCTGGTACTTCTCTACTTAACATTTATGTTGTTTGAAATTGAAGACATACGATATTTCAAGAGAAGGTCTATGTCAAGACTCTGGTAAATGGGGTACCCTAACACTGAAATGATGACTCAAGAGTATGCAGATAAAACAATCCACCAATGTGGGATGAAAGTTAGAAAATAGTTTCAAAAGAATGAGATGATAAAATAATTTTGATGAAAACAGATAAGGTTAAAAAACATAAATCTTCATTTGCTTTATCATGGTTCTTGTTTATCTTGTGATGTGTTTAGATAATACCACTGCCTGTAAGAGCATATCAGACTTGATGACCCAGCATATCATCAGAACCAAAGCAGTAGTCTTTCATCAAAGGCTGCCCTATATAAAATGTGCTTCCCAGCAGTTTTCACAGAATCAGAATCACGGAATCATCATGGCTGGAAAGGACCTCCAGGGTACAGTTTTGTACCCACTGATAGCCAACCATCTATTTCACAAAAGTTACACTGAGATGTCCTTGTTAAATTAGGACAAGTTTTACTTCAAATGTAAAATCTGTTTACAGCATTACTATATAATAAAGTATTAAAAGATAGGATATTACTTCTTTCCCTTGAAACACCAGACTAAAATACGTAATTGTTGCAATCCATATTACCTATGCAAGTAGGCAAAGGTTTGTCCCAAACTCTTCGATCTCCACTTAAACAGGTCATAATACTACTACCATGCATTGTGTATCCAGGATTACAACTGTATAAAATGACAGTGTCTATAAAATGGCCTTCATCTCGGTTCTTGTAGCCGTAATTTGGTATGCCAGGGTCTTCGCACTTCACTAGGTCAAAACCTGAAAATGTGAAATGGGAAGAGACATTAAGGACAAAAGTCTGAGATATAAAATACCAAACAAAATATAAGACAAACTAGTAAGATCTCAATGCAAATTTATTCCCATGATTCAATCAGATTAGAGTTACCTAGAGAGACCGAAGATAAAATTTCAGCAAACCAAACACTGAAACACCAAGAAGTAATTAACCTGATACTTGATTATGGCATTGCTTTATTGAAGTAAAGGTATTATCTACACTATCCTGAAATATATTAGTGAACGATTTATTAATTTATACCATTTCCGTTATTTCACTCTCGTTTTTATTGAGAGGAAGCATCTACCCATATGTGGCACTAAGTGGGAGCTTCATTTTCTTATCTAATCTCTGTACTGAAAGCAGAAGCTCTAACTCAGTAAACTGTAAATCAGTGAATAAGAAAATGCAAAGTTTATTTCATCCACCCTAGTTAAGACAGCATTACCCAAGTTTCTTTGCTGAAAAGCAGAAATATTCCTACACCAATTTTCAATTATTTTTCCCCTTTTTACCTTGTTAGTACACTGAATGGGATAAACAGCTCCCCTTGTGCCCCTTAAAATAAACAGTTCTAATCTGAGCAACCATAATTCTTTTCATATTCTGCCCTTTCCTCTTTGCATTCTAAACATCTCCTTTTGCCTTGAGGCTCAGTTCTAGGAGCAACAGGTAAAGAATGATTCCAAATTCATCTTTCCCTTCTCCAAGATCTTATTCTTTGTGAATTCTTCCTTTGTTACTGTCATGACCCCACACCAAGAAAGTAATTCTGACTCTACAAACGCTTTCAATTTTGCTCTCATTATTTTAATTATTATCTAAATGAAGTTGTGGATGCCCCCTCCCTGGAAGTGTTCAAGGCCAGGCTGAATGGGGTTTGAGCAACCTTGTCTAGGGGAATGTGTCTCTGCCCTTGGCAGCGGCATTGGAACAAGGTGACCTTTGATGTCCCTTCCAATCCAAAGCATTCTATGATTTTATGTTTCTATGGGATCCTTCACTAATCAGGAGAAAATCAGACATTATTACAGTAACTAACATAGCCAGAGATAAACTTTCATCATATTACAAATGAACACACTAGAGTTAGCACTGTATTTTTCTCATTGCCTTTCTCCTGGTGCTGAAAGGATCAACCTCAACTGAAAAGACGGCACAGTGCCTAGCACCACGCTTTTGTTCCTGTATGGATGCAAAAGCTGTCCAACATCTGAGTGAGTTCTCTGAAAATACAAAATGCTTTCGTGTTCTTTGTTCATAAACAGGGCACAAGGTTTGGATTCACCTGTTAAAAGTCAGGCTTCTGATGATTAGAAGGTTAAATCTGAACTAGTTGTATTGGGCTACTTTCACAGGCAATAGAGACATTTGAATGGCAAAAAACCAAACTAAATCTTATTTAGAGAATTCGTCAGATCAGTCAGTTCAATCAGCTTCTGGAAACACACACTTTCTACCTTTACTGTAAGCTGAGCCTAGTTTCTTTCTTTGTATGGTTCTTTCTAATCGCTATAAAAAGAGCCAAGATGATTGGTTCACTTAGATGAGCTGAATTTCACTATTCAGCTATATTCCATTATTTTATTCTTTTTATTAAACATACTAAGGTATTTATTTAAAACATAAAACCAGAAATTGTTTCATAAACAATGTGACAATGTGATGAAATTTTAATGCTGCTTTCACAGCATGAGCCTATCTATCATTATGTCTCAGCCATCTGCTTTTAGTTACTTGCCCATCATTTAATAGGTACAACATTTGGTTATCATTGTCAGTGCCATGTGATTGACAGATGAATCTTCCCTGATTAAAGAATCTACTGATGTGTGCTGAAAGAAACTTTCCATAAGATACGTACTTAGAAACCTACTGAACTGACTGATTGTCCACTGGCTTCTGTATCATGTCAAGAAGAAAAGGTTGAGGTAGAATATTTTATAAACCAACAGTAATATTTGGATAAAATTAAATAAACTTTTACACAACCAAGCCCTGAAAAACTCTTGAACCCTTGATGATGTGAAATGTTAGAGATCCTGCCACAAGTTTTAGACCTTGACAGAAGACTACCACAGACTGATTGTACTTTCTTTATTCTTGTTTAAAATATAACTGAGTAGGACAAAACATGCTTTTGTTTATAGTCTCTGAATTATTCATTGATAGTTCACATCATTAAAGAAAGCCTTGAATTATCCATTAACATAGAGGTTTTCCTCATCCTTTGCTTTGTAGCCTGCTGCAAGTTTTCCAAAGAGAGGTAAGGTACTATAAAATGTATTGAAAGTAAGCTTGCTTTACTTGATAATTTTCCAGACTCTGCGGCAGAAGTCCCATTTACCCTAGGGTGAAGTTCACCTTATTACTACATTAGAATACTATAATTGAATGAACTGACACAAGGACAGGAAATTAATCATTAAATGACATGACCTTGAAATTGTTTAGCAATAAAAAAAGAAATACTGGGAGTTTTATAGAAAGACTTCGTTATAAAAGCAATGTTTCCAAAGATAGAAATTAATTCTGAATATAAAACAAAATTTGGCATTTAAAAAAAAATTTAAAAATTTAAATGTTGGTTTTTCTTAGTTTAAAATATCCAACCTGTAAGATGATTTACCAGCCTTTCACATTGTTTTGAATAACATGATTTTGAAATTTCCTCTGTTATATTGCTAAACATGTAATATGCTTATATGACAGCAGCTGCATGTCAACATTGTGTAGACGTGTGTATGCTTACAGAGGGAAAAAATACTAATAATAGGTAAGCAAACAACGTGCAAACTAGTATTCTGTTCTGCACATGTCCTTCCCAAATGAAACAATTCTGTTCAAGTAATGCAGCAAGAACAGGAGAATAAACTAGTTACAGCTCTTTGCCATCCTCCACCTCAGACTGGCATAGGTTAGTCCTGTGAAATTTAAGAATTTTCTCTGTTTACTCTTTTTACATGTAGATCACAGATGTAAGTGAAGTGTCTTTAAGTGAAGAAGACCTTGGTAGTTCTTGAACCAGCATTTCCCAAATTTGGAAGGACTTTCTACCTGTCAATAAATGAATTGCCTGATCCTTTACAAACCTCATACTCTGCAAATACTCATTGAGCTCTATTTCTGTTTCTGTAAACAACAAAACACTTCTGCAAGCTTTAAGCAAGAAAAAGCAACTTTGGTAAAGACAGTATGTCTGAGTACACAGCAATACCTACAGAAATTTCTCTGACTGTAATCAGGGGACAAATTGACAAATTTAAGAAGCAAGTTAGTATGCATACTATATATAAACATATGTTAGAAGATGGCTTTTTATATGTGACATTTTTATCTGAAGAAAATACTACTAATGAGTATCAATGTTTGTGAGAGATAGGTATGAAACTACATGTTCTTGTGTCATGACACTTACTGTGCCATATAGAAAGTATACAGATAAGCTTTGGAATCAGCAAACAAAAAAGTAATTAATTGCAATTTATATCAGATATAACAGAAGCAGAGATTGAACATGAAATTTTATGTGGGTTTGAGAACTCTGACTTCAGGTTTATTGAAAAAGGTATCTTCAGGAGCACTCCATGTCTAAGTCCCATTTATAGTCAGTGGGGAAATGATTGATATAGTGAGGACTAAAAATATTAGTAGGTTACTTGTGAGAAAAGCACTGGCCCGTCATTTTGGGTGGTGACTGAAGGAAGAAATGGGAAAATAAAATAACACACCACATGAATGTTTTTCTCATTTAGCACAAGGCTTATTGCAACTTTAACTCAACACCTTCAAAACACTTCAGTGATTACAAAAGCATTAGTACGTTTGTGGTCTTTGCTAGAATACTAACACAGTAATCAAGTCACCGTGAGCATAAAGACAGATTGAAACGTGGACAAACATTTGCACAAACTTACGAACGCGGCACTCCTTCTTTCACACACTGGCAGGAGAATAACGTGCACATAATGGTTAATGACATTGATGGAAAACACTACTTGGAAGTTCTAAATACACTGTGTTGAACAACTTAGATAATGAGAAACACATAAATCTTGTCTACTTTTTATCATTCTGTCTTAAGCAACTTTTCCAGTCTAGGAGGTTCACAGAAGAGGAAGGAACAAAGATAAATTTTTGCAGGATTCATCCCCTTTAGCTGTCCTTCTGAATAGTCTGCGCTCTGTATGCCTCTCCAATTCAGCTCATACATCACATACACACAGCTTTGCGAGAGTTACTTAAATATTATGCATAAAACTTTCAAGGCATAAACTTAACTTCATTCTTAAATAAGATACATATAGCAAGATAATAAGAGACATATACTTGATGACTGAAAAATCAGTTTCCTATTTATTAATATAAAAAATTATTAGATTCTGTGGCTAAAAAACTTAATCTGCTGAAATATAAACAATTGCAGTCATATTCCTGCATCTGAACTGTTAAAATTCTGAAAAATCTATGTTCTGCAAAGATTTTTTTTCTCAAAATTCATGCTTTCATAAACTCTGATTTCAAAATTAAAAAAAAAGGTTCAATTATGTTGTTCACATTAGTTATTTCCAAAGAGGTTATTTCAACAGTTTTTGGAAAGGGAAAAATACCAGACAGAAGAAAGTTAAAGATAAACTTGCTCTTTGGGACATACAAAAATGAACTGAGATGTCCAACGTTAAAAAAAAACCCCACAAATTTATATAAGGATTTACTTTTGCAAAACAGTATGAAAAGTATGGAAAGTAACATCACCATGTTGTTATTGATTAGCTTTTATAATTAGACCATTGTCTAATATTTTCATAGAATATTATATTTTCATAGAACTAACAGTTAGCAAACCAATAATAAGGCATCTAAAACATCTTACATTTGAATTTCAGCATGAAGGAGCTTGCAAGAAATATCAGGGCATCCTCCTAGGTTTCTAAGTTCAGATAAACTACATGATTCAAGAAACTGCTTTCCAATACGACAATTAGTTGTGTAATAACGGCAGTTGTTGCTTTTGTCTTATTAGCTGCACCTTCTCATCTACAAAACACAGAGGACCGAATCTACAATCTTAAATTGGAAATAATTTTTGCATCCAATGTGAGGCCGAAGTAGGCAAAAATATCAGGGGAAAAGAACAGTACTGAGATCAGGTGCACCCTCAGCAAGTCAACAGATGACACCAAGTTTACTGGTGCAACAGACATGCCTAAGAGACAAAAGTATCATCCAAAGGGACCTAGAGAAGTGGCCTTTGTGAACTTCATGGGTTTCAAAAAAGTTGAGTGTAAGGTATCACACATCAGTCAGGGCCACCCATGGCTGGAAGATGATGTGACTGAGATCAGTCCTTTGGAGAAAGACTCAGGGAAACTGATTGATTAAAAACTTTATGTAAGCTAATAACATGGCTTGCAACACAGAAGGCCAATAGCATCCTGGCCTGCAGCAAAAGAAGTGTGGCCAGTAAGTTGAGGGAGGTGATCCTGCCACTCTATTCCATTCTGGTAAGACCCCAGCTGGAGTACTACTACATCCAGCTTTGGAGTTCTCAGCACAAGAAGGACGTGGACCTCTTGAAGTAGGGCCAGAAAAGAGCCACAAAAATGATTGAGGGGTGGAACACCCCAACTATACAAAATGCTGAGAGAGTTCAGGAGCGTGGAGGAGTCTGATGATTTAGACTTAGACTAGCTATAAGGAAGACATGTTTTCATAGAGAGACTGGTGATACACTGGCACAGGTTGCCCAGAGATTTGATAACTGCCCTATCCCCGGAAACGTTTGGGATCAGGCTGGATGAGGCTCTGAGTAACCTCACCTAGCTTAAGATAATCTCCTCACTGCAGGTGGGTTTGGCTATATTATATTTATAGGCCACTTCCAACCCAAACAATTGTATGATTCTAAGATTCTAAAATTCTATGATCCCATGTTTCTATGACCATGCTGCTGTGAACATATATATGTAATTTAGTGCATAGGAAAAGAGTCATTTGTGGCCACATGCTGTAAGCACTGAATAAATCAGAATCAGAAAGTAGGGTTGGGGTTTTTTTTTTGGGGGGGAAAGACCCTATAATGTGATCCTGTTATTTAATAGAATATAGAGTCATGGACTGCATTGGATTGGAGGGGATGTCCAAAGGTCATCTAGTCCAACCCAATGCCTACAACAAACAGGGACATCTCTAACTCAAACAGATTGCTTGGAGCCCCATTAAGCCTGACCTTGAGTGGCTCCAGAGATGGGACCTCTTGTACACCCAAAATGTTAAGGAACATTTTGCTTGTTCTTATTCATGAGTGAACTGAATTAAAATTTCAAACAAGCCTTTATTTTGGCATTTATTAAATTTTTGCTCCTAAATTTTGCAGCTTTTACTTTCTCTTAGACTAGATGTTTTTCTATGAGTGCCATACAACTTACACCAATTTGGGGATAGTCACATAATTATCATGCTCTTAAAATGAATATATGTTTATATATGTAGAGGTTAAGATATTCATTTAATGATTTTTCTTTTTATTAATTTTAATATAATTTTCTCTTGCTGTTTTTGCTGCATTATCTGAAGATTCTTTTTTTGAAACAGATCTTATATACCAATTAGTTACTGAAAGGAAACTGGAAGAACTTCTTTTCATTATTGTGTTGTTCTGCTCAACTGACACTACACAGCCTGAGGCAAAGCCACTACATTTCTGAATTTGAGTCTGTTTGTGTGCTAGGATAATTGATAGAGTTTGCAGTTTCAGAACATTGTTTTCACTGACATTATTGTAACATTTTCAATTACTGTAGAATAGGAAATGAACTAAATTAAATTTCAGTTCAGGATGCTATTAAATTAATTTCCAGGTTGAAGTCATTTATATAAATTTAGAGCATGCTAACTCAGACTCATCTTCCATGAACTAACTGCCACTACTCCTTGAAAGATAAAGAGGTAGAGAATATTTATAGCACAGAACTTACACTGAAAATTAGAACTAAGTCCATAACAGTAATAGAATAACATAAGTGTCTGAAAAGGGTATTTCAAAATTTTTTAAACTGAAAAGTGTATCTTTACAGAATCACAAAATGGTAGGGGTTTGGTGAGACCTCTGGAGATGATCTAGTTTATCCCTTGCCCATCAAAACACAGAATCACCTATGGCAGGCCACAAAGGAATGAATCTTGGAAAGTTTCGAAAGCCTCCAAAGGAGACTCCACAACCCCTCTGGGCAGTCTGTTCCAGTGCTCCATCAGCTTACAGTAAAGAAATTTTTCCTGATGTTGAGGTGGAACCTCCTGTGCTTCATCTTGTACCTGTTGCCCCTTGTCCAGTGCACCACTGAAAAGAGACTGGCCTCTTCTTCTTGACACTCACTCTTCAGATATTTATAGACCTTAACAAGATCCTCTCTCAGTCCTTTGGACTAAACAGATCCTGTAGTCTCAGTGTTTCCTCATAGGAGAGGTGATCAAGTTCCTTAACCATCCTCATAGCCCTCCACCATACACTTAGACTCACATGAAAGTTACTTATTTTGGGTTGAGAAAATGTAATTTCCTCTTTCAGAATTTCAGTTTTATTATTTGGCTGAGAAATTTATTTTTCTTCTCTGTTCAGTTAGAACTCTCCTTCCAGAGACACTGCTAGTTTTCATGAGAAACAGAAGATGCAAGTACTCTCCCAGCTGGACCTACCTGTCCTGTTCATTGTTTAGTTAGAAGACTTTGCCATTCTGGTATAAAGATGCCAGTTCAATGGATATTAACATTAGATCTTATTGATACCACATGGTGACAAGCAGTAGGAGAAAGATGCAGCTGTCAGTAAACATAACAGACTGCAGCTTTAAGTAAGGAGCAAAGCACTACAGCCTCTGAGTAACAAACTGGCAGTGTCCCAGCAGCATCTGAGTGCTCCCCTATAGTCCTGGCGTGAGGGGAACTTTAACAGTGGGTGTTTTCACTCATCATGTGGAGTACAGAATTTGCTGTCACATGTTTCACAATGCTTCCTTGCTATTGTTTACTCCTCATTCCTTGAGCACTTTGCTATTGGAAAACTCATTCTAATAATCTCTGAAGATCTACTTTTAAGTTGAAGAGATTTTAAATCTTTAAATAAATTCCTTAAATACAATGCTATTTCTTAGCAGTGGATGGAAATACTCACTGCAGCAGGATTTGAAAGTGGCTGATTTAAGTCTATTGAATTCTGGGCAATTAAAATAAGATTATTTTTTGCAAATGATTGGTCCATTTTTTGAAGGAAAAATCCTGCAGTCAAATCAGAGATAATTTGTCTACTGGTTCTTTCTGGATTCTGAAATATAAGATGAAATAATATACACTACCTAGATTAAAACTAAACTAAACTGAAATAATACTTCGATACATTTCAACTAGCTAGAGAAACTTTCATTTCCTTTTTGCTTCTTTTAGGAAACAGGATCTACATGTAGAATTATGAGATTCCACAGCTGGCTCCAATACAAAGGGAAGGCAGCAGATGTACCAGAAAAGGTTTGATTCAGTTTCTGTGCCATAGTATGAGGTGGGGCTCTGCTCTGCAAGAATTCAACAGGAGTTCATGAAAGCTGTTGTAAAAGGCAATCAGTGGAAGGCAAAGGGTACTTGGATAGCCCTTGAAACCTGGACAACATAGCTGTTTATGTGTGTTGAAAACAAAGCATTTAAGTCCAAAGTTTTTCCCCAAAAGACTTACTGTTTTGCCAGCTAAATTATTTAAAGTAATATGGAAATGGTGGGATAAGTGCATTGTTTCTCTAAACTTGTTCACTGAGGTCTCCTGCCACTCTGACCCTGACAAAACACGCAGGACATATCGAGAGCGTGCACCCAGGCTCATAGTATTCTCTCTATTCACATCTGTATTATTAATTTATTTCTAAGATTTGACTGCAGTAATTTAATGTTCCTTTTTAAACAATCTGCCTCTGTGTAATTTTTCTGCTACAGTATAACCCCAAAGTAGACACACACACGTATGCCACAAGACACTCTTTTTCAAACCCCACTGACAAGCCTTCAAAATACTTACGTTTGCTACATTTAAATGGTTAGAATTTTGCTTCTAGGAATGTTCTTAAATTACTAAGACCTATCCAACCATGTAGGCAATTAAAATTTAGACTGCTAACCATATTGTATTCTAGGAAACAATATTCACACTGCAGCTAAGAAAACACATTTCACCACAAAACAGTCTGTCAGATCATATTTCTGAGCTACTTACTTGTGTAAGTGAGCTGAAATCCTTGGTCAGTATCAGATCCGTTGGTATTAAACTCAATCCACAAATGGTTAGAGGTGCTATTAAGGATAACTCCTATCATATCATTTTTGGTGAATGTTCCCAGAGAGCGTGAAGAGCTATCTTTTCCATCATACACCTTGTAGAAACAAAACAACAGTATGAAACTGGATATCAAATCTAAATTTTTGAAAATAATTAGTTATTAGTTATTGTTAGATAATTCAGAATTTAGCTAGGTATTGCCAATAGTTTCAACCAAAACGTCAATATTTCCATTTTGCAAGGTACGTACCACTTTTACCCACAGTGCAGTTAAATGTATAAAACAAACTTACAATGTTTTATAGTCTTTTTTCCTTTTAATTTTTGTGAGTTCATCTTGACTGAAACTACCATCTTCATATGACTCTGTTCTGAACTTTCATAAACTCAGATTTTTTTTCACAGTTATTCACAAAGGCTAAAGTTGCAAAATGTAAACCCTACTCTACACTGTTCTTGCCTGACTGGAAATATCAGCACCAGAACTGGGGTATCAAAGTCACTCTGTCACCTTTTATCTCAGACTCGGAACCTGCAGTATTTTTTGCTTTAGTACAGGTTTTAAGATGGGTCTTCAAAAAGATGTGTAAGTCTATTTCTAAATCAAGTGCAAGAGATGTTCTTATTTACAATGTTATTTCATTGAAATCTTTAAGAGAAGGACAAAATCAACAACATTAATCTCTGAGATTTTTAAAATTTTTGAGTAAGAATGTCCTTTCGATTGTGCGCTACTACTGGCTAGGGAGTGAAAAGTTAGTTTTGATTATGCAAAAGCTTGAAAGCCATAAAGTGCCAAAATCGTTGTCAGTATATAGTGGTTTAGATTAATTAAAAGTAAATGTATTTTGTTTTTAAATAATTCAGCTGTAAAAACAAATCTCTTGTAAAAACAGGCCAATAAAGAATTTCATTCATACTTCCAAAATATACAATATACCATGTAGATGCTTATACAAAAGGCAAGTAATGAATCTGAACAGAAGGTTTGGAATGTGAAGAGATAATTTACCCTGATGTCAAATATCCTATAATGATGGAGAT
>JAOXOE010027875.1:0-17343 GCA_028565055.1 Phoeniculus purpureus | reverse complement strand
TCATCCATGCGGAGCCGGGAAAATTCTCCTCCCTTGCCCTTTGCGTCAGCTGCAATCACCATCAGCAGCGGGAGCGGAGCCGAGCCCAGCCCTGCAGGCGAGGAAGGCAGCCGGGAACAGGGACGCCGGCCGGCCCCTGCAGCTCACCATGAAAAGGGGCTACGACGTGCTCCGCGACCCCCACCTCAACAAGGTACGGCCGGGCAGGGTCTCTGCGGAGCACCCCCTTCCCTTCCTCACCCCCTTTTCTCTCTCTCTCTCTCTCGCTTCGGCGCCCCGCGGGCGGAACTTGCAGCGGCTGCGGCCGGGCCGGAGGGCTCGGGGTCGTGGTGGTGGTGGTGGTGGTGGAGGGGCCTCTCGCCGCCGCCGCCACCTGTCAGCGCCGGTGCCGACCCCACGCAGCAGCGGCCGCCGAGCCGGCGCGGGGCAGCGGCACTTCCTGCGGCCGGGCGCCGCTTCCTCTTCCTTCGGAGCAGCTGCGAGCACCGGGCGCTCCTCGGCCCCGGCCGCGTCTCCCGTGTGCCTTGGCAGAGCGGAGAGGATGCTGCGCAGAGCTACGCCGCTGCCGAGTGCGTTTTCCGGGTACCCCTTTCCTTTCCCAGCCCTCTTTCTCACCTCGTTTCCTGCCTGTTTTCATGCTCTCCCCAAGTTTACCCCCCGGCGGGTGGAAGAGGCATTTTATCACCATAATTCGACTGGAAAACTCAGTTCCAGTTTCCCTTCTGCTCTTAATAGCAGTCAGCTTATTAAGGGATGCCACAGCACAGCAAAAGCTTTCACTCAGCATCTCGAATTCGCTTAAGAACGGCAATTCAGCCGGATAAAAGTTTCTAATCTGGAACAACTAAAGCTGAGTAAGTAAGTGCACGGTGCTGATAAAGATGCAAAGTTCAGATACTGAAAGATCGGTGTCACAGGCCGCGGAGTTGCTGCCAAGATGAGAAATGGGTGAAGTCAAAGGTAGACGATAAACCGCACCTAGTGCTCTAAGCTTTTGGTTAAGTCCATAAACCCAGCTTTGTTCTTGTGTGTTTCTTCTGCTGGTGCCCTGACTTGTACCTTCTCAGTAGAATGCTCTTACAGTTGTTTTACTTATTGCTGAGTTGTATAAACTGACAAAAAAGATGTCTCAGAAAGATGTGTCTCTGTTGGTACTGGAGAGGTTGACTCATCAGTGAAAGCTCCATGTATTAGTTAGATGAATAGCGCTTTCATGAGTCTCGGGGCTTGACTGCAAATTTTCCTCAGAGGTTGTTTTATGTCTGTGTGTGTTTAGGCCTGAGAAGGTCTGCTGAGGTCAGGTGAAAGGAAAATGAAGCAAAATATAAAACTCCCAAGAAGAAACCAGAGAGGCTGGTTTTTCACTTAGGATTGCTTTTAGGCAGCCACAGTGTTTGTGGAAAAAAGTCTGGTTCAGAAAGCAAACGCATCAAAGTAGTGTCCTGGGCTGCAGCAAAAGAAGCAGGGACAGTCAGTTCAGGGAGGTGATTCTCCACCTTTACTCTGCACTGGTGAGACCCCACCTGGAGTCCTGGGTCCAGTTCTGGAGTCTCCAACATCAGAAGGACAGAGAGCTCCTGGAAGGTGTCCAGAGGAGAGCAACTCAAATGAGCAGAGGGCTGGAGCAACTCCCCTGTGAGGACAGGCTGAGCAAGATGGGGTTGGTCAGCCTGGAGCAGAGGGGGCTCCCAGGTGACCTTCTAGCAGCTTCCCAACATCTGAATGGGGCTACAAGAAAGCCCATTGACACAGGTATGTAAAACTTTCCCCTTGTCCCCTTGCTACAGACTTGAAAAGGGGACCTGTGATTTAATCACTGAGATCAGAATGCAGAACACATTGTGAGATTTGATGACTAGAGGGCTGAAGGAGTGAAGGTCTAAGAGAGTGGTTGGGTGCTGGCACAGGCTGCTCAGGCAGGTGGTGGAGTCCCTATCCCTGGAGGTGCTTAAAAACTGAGTAGCTGGGGCACTGGAGGCCATGGTGTAGGGGTTAGGGAGCTGTTGGGCTCAGGGCTGGACTTGATGATCCTGGAGGGTCTTTCTAGCCAAAATGATTCTATGATTTAGGTTGGACATGAGGAACCAGTTCTTTGCTGTGAGGGTGCTGAGATGCTGGAACAGGTTGTCCAAGGCAGCTGTGGCTGCCCCATCGCTGGCAGTGTTGAAGGCCAGGCTGGCTGGGGCCCTGAGTAACCTGCTCTAGTGAAGGTGTCGCTGCCTGTGCAGGGGGGCTGGAACTGGATGATCTTGAAGGTCCCTTCCAACCCAAACCATTCTGTGTCTCTGTGACCAAAATAATCTCACCTTGTTTTAAGAAATAAATAGGACATCTTAAAATGCTTTAAATAAAGGGCAGTCAGAGGCAAAGCAGGCTCCAATGAGCTTGTTTAATCTCATCTGAATGGCACATGTGGTGCTAATGAGGAAGGGTGTTGCTCAATGTCCTTTATTCTTCCCTTCAGCCATGGTTTTCTGACTGAGACAGGTGATTTTGGGCGAGTGTGGAGATCTAGTGATAGGACAAGGGGCAATGGGTATCAGCTGGAACATAGGAGATTCCATATGAATGTGAGAAGGAACTTCTACACAGTGAGGGTGATGGAACACTGGAAGGGGCTGCCCAGGGGTGTTGTGGATTCTCCTTCTCTGGAGACGTTTAAAACCCGCCTGGATGTGTTCCTGTGCAACTTGGTCTAGGTGATCCTGCTGTGGTGAGGGGATTGGACTGGATGATCTTTCGAGATCCCTTCCAATCCCTGATGTTCTGTGATTACAGCCTACTGTAAATATCTGTGCACACACATGTCCACCCCCAGTGCATACTTGTTTTATTGAGAGACAGATATATCAGTGTTTGGGCAATAAAATCAAATATGTTTGATTTTGCACATTTTTTTATTATTTATTAATTTTATACTGCCAGCGTGGTAGCCAGTTTGGTAACTTGTAGCCTGCCTTGGCTGCTGGTCCTCCCAGTTCACTTTTGTATTGCCAAGGCTGTTAAACAAGTATCAGATTGCAGATAACTCCGTGAAATACCTCCATTCATGATTCTGAAGTACAGGGATTGTTTGAGGTTCTGCAGAAGTGCCAGAACGTTCTGCTGTCTCCTGGGCCCTGTCTAAGAGATGCAGTTCCTTGGTATCAGCACTTTCCTTTGGATGCGGTGCCAGTTTTCATAGTCCTATTTGCATGTGCTTGGCAAAAGCAGCCTGCAAGTACTGGATGAGCAGCGTCCAGCAGTGACTTGTAGGAACATAAGACAAATGGTGTTTTCAGGGTGGCTTCAGCCTGTCAAGCAGGTGGAGCTGAAGTGTGCTGCAGTATGTGGAAACTTGCATCCTCAAATAATGCTTTCCTTTTCTCAGGCAAGTTGAAAGGAAACTTTTACAAGGAACCATTTACACAGATCATTAGGGGTTGGAAGGGACCTCCAGGGGTCATCGAGTCCAACACCCTTTGCTCAAGCAGGACCACAGAACTTAAGACAGATCACACAGAACACATCCAGAGTGGTCTTGAATGTCTCCAGAGCAGGAGACTCCACAACCTCTCTGGGCAGCCCGTTCCAGTGCTCTGTCACCGTTACAGTAAATAATCATAGAATCATTAGGGGATTGGAAGGGACCTCGAAAGATCATCTAGTCCAATCTCCCTGCCACAGCAGGACCACCTAGACCAAGTTGCACAGGAGCACATCCAGGTGGGTTTTAAACGTCTCCAGAGAAGGAGACTCCACAAACCCCCTTGGGCAGCCTGTTCCAGTGCTGTGTCACCCTCACTGTGAAGAAGGTTCTTCTGATATTTATATGGAACCTCCTATGATCCAGCTTACACCCTTTGCCCCTCATCCTATCACTAGATGACGCTGAGAAGAACCTGGCTTCATCCTCCTGACACCAACCCTTCACATATTGATAGACATTAATGAGGTCATTCCTCAGTCTCCTCTTTCCCGAGCTCAAGAGACACAATTCTCTCAGCCTTTCCCCATAAGGGAGGAGACTCCACAACCCCCCTGGGCAGTCCCTTCCAGTGCTCTGTCACCCTCACAGTAAAGAAGTTCTTCCTCATGTTGAGATGGAACTTCCTGTGCTCCAGCTGACACCCAGTGCCCCCTGTCCTATCACAAGGCACAAAAGAAAACAGATTGTCTCTTTCTTCTTGACACCCAGCCCTCATGGATTTACAGACAGGGATTAAGTCTCCTCACAACCTTTTCCTCTCCAAGCTGAAAAGCCCCAGATCTCTCAATCTCTCCTCATGGGGCAGGTGCTCCAGTCCCCTAATCATCCACAAATGTTGTTCAACAGAGGAGGGTTAGACTGGACATCAGGAAGAAATTCTTTGTGGAGAGAGTGGTCAAGCCCTGGACTGGGCTGCCCAGGTTGGGGGTTGAGTCCCCATCCCTGGATGTGTTGAAAAGTGGCTTAGATGTAGTGTTGGGGGATCTGGTTTAGGGGTGAACTTGTAGGGTAGGGTTGATGGTTGGACTCGGTGATCCCAAGGGTCTTTTCCAACCTGAATGATTTGGTGATTCCATATTCACAAATCAGGAGGAACAGCAGGTTGTAACCCACTGTGTTTAATTGCTTGAAGATGTGTTCAAACCTGGCAACGCTGATCACATTTCACCTTATCCTTCAGCACTGCAGGCCCATAATGTTTAGAAAGTGTATTTGAAACCCTTTTCCCTCTCATTGTGGGGTGGTTTTATTTTCCCTCAGGCAACTGAAAACATGGTAAGTAGCAATTACAAGGAAAACAAACATATTTTCACTTCTTTTCATGGAAACAGATTGGTTTAGAACCCTCTGGCTGGGAGTTGGGTGCTGTTTAAGCTGCTGAGTTACGGAAGTGCTAAAGCAGTTTGCTCTCGGATCGTAAATCTCATTTATGCTTTATTCCGTGTACAAGGTTATGATTTGAAAGCACACAAACCATTTAACGCTGAACTTCATCTTAATTTTGCTTTTTAGCCTTTAAATACTGTTTAAGCAGCTCGTACTTTCCCCTAAGCTGCTTATTTTTCAGAACCTGGATGTTAAGATATGCAGACACGGGTTTAAACACCAAACTTCTCCTTTATTAGTTGCTAAGGCTAAACACATCCGTGGTTGAAAAACTTTGCCGCTGGAGGAGAGAGTTCTGCTTCCAGGCTGCTCTTGTGTTCTTGCAGAGTGATTCAGTGAGCAGGAAATAAGTGATTCTATTAAATCGAAATGCTGGAGGGTTCTCCTCTGCTGCCTCATTTTAATCCCTCTTCTTCTGACTGAGGGCTATCATCATTGATGAGTGTAGGGCACTTACTGCTCCCTCACTTTTCTTTATTCAACTAGTACTAGAGCAGCAGAGGCTGCTCAATAGCCAGTGCTCTCAGTCACCTACAATGGCACTGATGTTTTATCTTTTCCATCTCCTATTTGTGAGATCCCAGGATCCAGGTAGGCTCTTAACTAAGTAGTGACATTAGCTGTTGGGTGAAGCTGACTGCCAGTCCATTGCCTACAGGATTTACTATACAGAGTCACAGAACACTAGGGATTGGAAGGGACCTCAAAAGATCATCCAGTCCAATACTCCTGCCACAGCAGGATCCCCTACATCCAGTCATTAGGGACTGGAAGGGACCTTGAAAGATCATCTAGTCCAGTCCCCCTACCACAGCAGGATCACCTAGATCCAGTTGCACAGGAACATATCCAGGCGAGTTTTAAACATCTCCAGAGAAGGAGACTCCACAACCCACCCTGGGCAGCCTCTTCTAGTGCTCTGTCACCCTCACCGGGAAGAAGTTCCGTCTCACATTGATGTGGAACCACAAAAACAGACCTAAGGCCCATTTATGTGGGTGTTTCTGGCAGTGGCCAAACTGAAGTCCAAGAGCAAAGAGTGTCTCTAGAGCTGCTTTCTCAGAATAATCAATTCCAGGCTGAGGGATTGAGCAGTTTAGTGGGGGGTTGTTAAGATATGAATGCTTGTCTTTCCTATCAGATTGCATATGCTGTGTGTACTAATTTACTAAAAAACTATATAAACTGGTTTCTTTTAATTCAAGTGAAGCCTTTATTTGAGCTAGAGAAAAGCATGGACTTGCCATTTCATCCCCGTGTCTCAGGCAGTGGGAAGAGAGTGCATGTGAAATACAGAGGGGTTCTGTTTTGCACGCAGCTAGTTGCTTCACTAAAGTCAGCGTAGGAGAAAGGCACCTGGAGGTCCTCCTCATATTGATGTGGAACCTCCTCTGTTCCAGCTCACAGCTGCTGCCCCTTGTCCTGTCACTGGGTGCCCCTTAGCAGAGCCTGGCTCCATCCTCCTGACACTCACCCTTTCCATATTGATCAACATTCATGGGGTCACCTCTCAGTCTCCTGTTTTCCAAGCTCAAGAGCCCCAGCTTCTTCAACCTTTCCTCAGCAGGGAGATGCTCCACTCCCTTCATCCTCTTTGTGGCTCTGTGTCCTTCCTGAACTGAGGGGCCCAGAAACGGACACAAGATTCCAGATGTGGTCTCACCGGGGCAGAGTAGAGGGGGAGGATGATTTGCCTGCTCTCTTGTAGTTCATGTGTGCAGTGTTCGCTGCCTCCTACCACTTTGCTCCTGACCCAGTAGGTGAGTTGCTGCGGTTGGGGCTACTTCCTTTTCTTCCTATTGGCCACCAGTTCTTTGCCTGTGGTTATGAAAAAGAGTGCTGAGTAGGCAAGTTTGGAGCAAAGTCCTGTGACTGGAATGAAAAGCAAATAAAACAGAAGACGTGACGTAGGAAGCAATAAGGCAGGAACTAACCAGCGGTAGGAATTGCCCCAAGAAGCTGAAAGCTGGATTTGTTTTGCTGCAAAGCTGTTTTAAAAACACCTTTCAGCTCCTGTAATTGTCAGGAACCGAACGCGAGCAAGGTTGACCTCTTTGCTTTAGTCCCAGCAATCCTACCGCGCACAGTTTATAAACACTGCTTGAATGGAGATGTTAAACCTGGCACAGAGCGCCTTGCAAACAGGATCTGTGGACTTAGAGGGGGTTAAATGCGCTTTGTCACGCTAGGGTTTGTAGGGAAACTGCCCGCCGAGCTTGGGCACTGGTGATTGGATGCTACTGATGGCTGTGACAGCAAGTAGGATATAAGAGCTCACTGAGAAGTTGTACTTGGGTCTAGGTGAAAGGAGCTGCAGGGAGTATTGGTACTTTCTGCAGAGAACACAGAATCACAGCACATTAGGCATTGGAAGGGACCTCGAAAGACCATCCAGTCCAATGCCCGCAAGTCAGCAGGATCCCCTAGATCCAGTCATTAGGGATTGGAAGGGACCTCGAAAGACCATCCAGTCCAATCCCCCCGAGACAGCAGGATCCCCTAGATCCAGTCATTAGGGATTGGAAGGGACCTTAAGAGATCATCCAGTCTAACCCCCTGCCAGAGCAGGATCCCCTAGATCCAGTCATTAGGGATTGGAAGGGACCTTGAAAGATCATCCAGTCCAATCCCCGCAAGACAGCAGGATCCCCTAGATCCAGTCATTAGGGGTTGGAAGGGACCTCGAAAGACCATCTAGTCCAATCCCCCCGAGACAGCAGGATCTCCTAGATCCAGTCGCACAGGAACATGGCCAGGTGGGTTTTAAGTGTCTCCAGAGAAGGAGACTCCACAACAGTGCTCCATCACTCTCATTGTGAAGAAGTTTCTTCTCATACTGATGTGGAACCTGAGAGTAGAGGATTTCTTATTTTGCAGTCTTCACTTCTCTGTGCGATTCTGCTGAATCACTCTCTGGGATCGAGCTGTCTCTGAAAAAGAAGTTGGAGCTGTAGCAGCCATGAGGTCTTGCTTTCTTCTCTGAGGGGAGGAGGAAGGGAAGGGTGTGTGATCGCAATGTTTCTTACTAAGCCATGACCCCAAGTTGAAATGTGCTGTCTTTGCTTTGTCCTGCTTTTCCCTTGCCTTCCTCACCTGTTTGTGTGAGCTGCTGATTCAATGCATGAATCACGGGCTGATGCAAGGCATCACAGAATCGTCCTGGCTGGGAAGGACCAGTAGAGCAGCTAAAGAAGTGTCAAGCTGTTCACTTGCTGGAGAAGATGATTCTGAGACTTTAGCTGCAGTTGCAGGTGCTTTGTGCTCACTGCAGATAGGAAGAGCTCTTCTGAGTTTTCCTTGCCACTGCTCTGGCTGAAGCAAATGTGCAGGGGTTGGCTGAGAGCTCTGGGGCCTCACATGTCTGGAAGAGTAGCTTGGAAATTGTAGAATCATAGATTAGTCTAGGCTGGAAAAGACCTTCACGAGCATTGAGTTCGACCATTTTCTAACTGTGCCAAGTGCTAAAACCATGTCCTAAGCTCCAGATAGGCACAAGTTTTATACATGCACAGGGCTGGCAGTTCAACACTGTCCCTGGGAAGACTGATCCAATGTTCCCTAAGGGTTCTATGATTCTATGAATCTGAGAGTAAATTAAATGTAGAGGGGAAGCTGCTGCAAAACTGAACATGAAATGAGCACTGGTGCAGAAATCCTTTAAAGAAACCAAATCCCTTTGTGACTTGGAGACTTTGATTGCCTTTAACCTCCACAGACTTCTAAAATTAAATTCCTAGAAGTCCATTTAGAAGGAAATATTGAAATGTATTGGATTTTGTTGGCTAGCCTGACCTTTCTGAAAGTAGTCTTAATTTTATGTAAGACAATGAATATTCTAGTGTCTGATGTTTTTTTAAATAAAGATTAGTTTAAGTAGTCTAAATCTTTAGGAGAGTTTAGGCGTGGGGGGGACTGCTGTGGAGAAAGCTAAATACATTTGTCTAAAACACATATTAAAAATGGATTTTGTATGAGAATTCACAGACTATTTAAACTAATCTTAATTAAAAAAAAGCAGATACTATAATATTCTTCGTCTTAGATAAAATCAGACTACTTTCAGAATGCATGTTTTTTAGGGGTTAATTAAAACTGAGCTGAACTGCACGCTAAAGAAAACAAGGCTTGTTCTTAGCAAAGCTTAGGCTTTGCTGATATAATTTGTTATGCAATTCAGGAAGCAAAAACCCTGACTTAGAAGAAGGAGGTCACGGGGTCCCCTGGAGGCACTTCTTGCAGGCCCTGTGTGCTTTCTCTTGGAATCAGCGTCTGTAGGTTACTTGGATACTTGGTTAGTGCCTGTTCCTGTGTGAAACACAATACCCCGTTGCTGGACTTGAGGTTGTTTACTATGTGAAGGAAGCAGAGGAAGGAAACACTTAGGTGTTCATATACATTATGTACATTACAACGTACATTAAGGATACATAATGGGGGGGAAGCATCATCGTTCTCTTATGCTTTGAGTCCTTGTGGCTTTGAGCCAAAGATGTAGAAATAAGTCAGGATGTACTTGCCTGCTGTGGGTTCAGAAAGCAAATTCATCACCAGTTTGCCCTTAAAATATAAATAAGACATAAGGCAGCGATGCATTTTATCATCGCATGACTGCGCTCGGGTTCTTACTTACTTTATTGTTCACATAGCATCTGTCACCTGCTTCTGGCTTTGAAAATCTGTTGTGTGGTTTTCTTTTTCCTCTAATAACGCAGTTTAATACTAAACTCAAGTCACTGTTCTGCCTTTTTTTGTATACCCATAAAAGAAATATCCCTGGAAGTGGTTTCCATAGAATCACAGAACATTAGGGATTGGAAGTGACCTCAAAAGATCATCCAGTCCAGTCACGGAATCACAGGACATTAGGGATTGGAAAGGACCTTGAAAGATCACCCAGTCCAATCCCCCTGGCACAGCAGGATCCCCTAGATTGAGTCACACAGGAGTATGTCCAGGTGGGTTGTAAATGTCTCCAGAGAAGGAGACTCCACAAGTCGCCTGGGAAGCCCCTGCCAGGGCTCTGTCCCCCTCACTGAGAAGAAGGTCCTTCTCACATTGATGTGGAATCTCCTTTGTTCCAGCTCACACCTGCTGCCTCTTGTCCTATCATTTCGTGCCCCTGAGCAGAGCCTGGCTCCATCCTCCTGACACCAACCCTTCACATATTGATCAACATTAATGGAGCCACCCCTCAGTCTCCTTTTCTCCAAGCTCAAGAGACCCAGCTCCCTCAGCCTACCATAGAATCAATAGGGATTGGAAAGGACTTTGAAACATCATCCAGTCCAGTCCCCTGCCACAGCAGGATCCCCTAGATCCAGTCATTAGGGATTGGAATGGACCTTGAAAGATCATCTAGTCCAATCCCCCTGCCTCAGCAGGATCACCTAGACCAAGTTGCCCAGGAACATACCCAGGCTGGTCCTCATCAGGGAGTTGCTCCACTCCCTTCATGATCTTTGTGGCTCTGCACTGGACTCTGTCCTGCAGCTCTGTATCCTTCTGGAACTGAGGTGAACAATTACAAACACCTTTGGTTTAACCTCACCCTTGAGCTCACATTTGACGGCAATCTGTGTGATTAATGAGTTGTGTGTATATTTGGAACAGAGCAGGTCCTGAGAGTTATTACATGCCTTTGGCATCCAGTTCAGATGGGATCTCACAGTTTAGCTTTCTTCCTCTCGTTCCCCATGAGTTTTAGTTTTGCTTTTGGCACGGAGATGGGATAGGGCAGAATCACTGCTATGCAGAAAAATGAGGGTTGTTGTGAAATACATTTCCTTTCCCACTGATGCTAAAAGAAAAGGTCTGCTTTACACTAATGGCTTTAAAAAAAATCTCTTTGCCTTAAATCTGTCCTGGAGATGACTTTGAAGCGTGTTAACAATCATCAGTATTAGAGTCCAGGTGATTTATTGGATTCCTTCCTCCGGATACCTGACTTTAGAAGGCAGATTTACATGTGGAGGTGGATTTACGAAGGAGGCAGTAAAGCCTCTTTGCCTCAATAGTACCAAAGAGCTCTCAAAAGAGAACAAGTCATGTGAGGAGAGGCTGAGGGAGCTGGGCAAGTTTAGTTTGGACAAGAGGAGGCTGAAGGGGGAATCTCATTGCCCTTTACAACTACCTGAAAGGAGGTTGTAGAGAGGCAAGTGTTGTCCTCCTTAGGAACTAATGACAGACCCAGGGGAAATGGTCTGAAGTTTAGGTAGGGGGGGTTGCATTGGATCTTAGCAAGAAGTACTTTAGTAAAGAAAGTGTGGTTGGGCACTGGAGCAGCCTTCCCAGGGAGGTGGTTGAGTCACCAACCCTGGAGGTGTTTAAGAAACATGTTTCTGTGTGACTGGATCTAGGGGATCCTGCTGTGGCAGGGGGACTGGACTGGGTGATCTTTTGAGGTCACTTCCCATCCCTACTGACTGGATCTAGGGGATCCTGCTGTGGCAGGGGGATGGGACTGGATGATCTTTCGAGGTTCCTTCCAATCCCTGATATTCAGTGATTCTGTGAAATGTGTGGAATAAAATCCTTGATGGATTTGAAGATAGTAATGAAAGAAGGTGTTCTCTGCTGCTACTTCCAGCTTTTGTTATGATTACGTTATGATTAAAATACATTTCAAACTCTTGATTTTGTGCTGTGGATTCCTCTGCATGGGGTATCCACTGAAGTTCTTCCAAAGAATCTACTAGAGTTTGTGTATAATAAACATCTAGTGATGAAATGAACAAACTTTGGGGTAGTATTTCTATGCACAACATAGGAATAGTGTTCCATAGGTTACATGGAACAACAAGCCTGGGGTAATATAATTTTAAACAGAGTTGTAGATGGGAAGATATCTGCTCTTTGCCTTTTTAAGGCTTATAAAATTATGCCTTTAAGGCATCTAATTTTTATTGTATTAGGAGAGAATGAAGGCAGTGTGGTTTATCTTTTTGGTGCGTGTTGTTGCTTTTTGTTAAGATGAGATTTCACACCAAAGTCTCTAAGGATGGGGCTTACCAAACGCAGTGCTTTCGTTAAATGAAGGATGGATAAAGCGTGTCGTGCTCACATGGTAGGGGGTTTGGCATGGCTGGCTGTTCTTTATTAGAGAAATAAGGAATGGCCCTTAAAATAGCTTGATAATTTCTCTTTAGACTTTGCATGAAGCAACAAAGCCTTACATTTAGAACGCGGTGGGTGAGAATAAATGAATAGATGCAGGTGAGTCTGTGTGACCAGGTATCAGAAAAGGTGTTTCACTCACTGGACTGCTTTTCTTCTGCATCAAAGGTGGCTTTCACAACATGCCCTCAGCAGCTGCTTGAAAGGAGCACTTTATCTAAGCTCAGGAAAAGTAGAACATCTCACTTTGCATCTTACTTGGGGAAACAGAACCAGTCCAGCTCTGCTTTACAGCCACTGGCCTTGCGCTTGCCAGGAGAGCAAATCCAGGTCAGGAGTCTGTGTGAAACTGAAGCCTCTGCCAGTCTGAGGTAGGGAGCTCTCCTGCTTCTTGCAGTGTGTGGATAAACTAGGAAATAAAAAGTGAGCTGTAATTCTTAGAAAATAATATAAATCTGTAAGACACAGAAACTCGCCCCTCAAACTAGTGTTATTTCCTAAACTTCTTTTGTGCGGTTTATGGCCAGAAATGGCTTTCTGTTGGTTCTGTAACTTTATTCTCTAGTTCTCTAAAGTTTATTTATTTATCTGTCTGCCAATCCATGTACCTTCTATCTATCTGTTGGTTTGCCTGCCTGTCTTGCCTGCCTGCCTTGCCTGCCTGTCTACCAACCCTTCACATATTTATAAACACTCGTGAGGTCACTCCTCAGTCTCCTTTTCTCCAACCTCCAGAGCCCAGCTCCCTCAGCCTTTTCTCAGCAGGGAGATGCTCCCCTCCCTTCATCTCTGTGGCTCTGCGCTGGGCTCTGTCCAGCAGTTCCATATCACTGTGAGGGACTGTTGAGTATTTACCAGCTGAATGCTTGAGGTGTTTTAGCCTTCAGCTAAGGTTGTTAATAACAGTGGTTTTTAACTCAGTAACACTTCATTTCTTCAAGAACCTAGAATTCACGACTCCAGGATTAAATTCATGTAATGATGTGAATGGAGGCTGAGGGTATATATATAAAAATAAGTATAGGTAGATAGAGGGTATATAGTCCTCTATATATGAATCTATAAGGGTATATTTAGCTATCTGAAGATGTTGCTAGCTGTTGGGTAGGCAGAGGTGAAACAAATGAGCCAGCAAATGAGCCAAGAAGGCCAATGGCATCCTGGGGTGGATCAGAAAGGGGATGGTTAGCAGATCAAGAGAGGTTCTCCTACCCCTCTCCCGTGCTGCCCTGGTGAGACCACATCTAGAATCTTGTGTCCAGTTGTGGACCTCTCTGTTCCAGAAGGACACGGAACTGCTGGAGAGAGTCCAGCGCAGAGCCACAGAGATGATAAGTGGAACACAAAGGGGTGACTGGAACTAGACGATCTTTAAGGTCCCTTCCAACCCTGGCCATTCTGTGATGATCCTGAAAACCCTTAATTATGTAAGTACCTGCAGAAAGGTGATTCTCGCCTGGCTACTCTCCAGATTGCCAGCAGTGCAATTCTCAAAGAACACAGTGCAAAGCATTTTGCACTGGCCTCTTACCTAGACTTCATTGCTTGAGACAAGTGAAGCTGCTGTGTGGAGAACAGAGCAGTAATGCAGTAGTTTGACTTAACAGCTGTAGAAAGTTAAAGCTGGATCTCTTCTGGTGAATCTGCTCTGCATTCTGTGCATCGGTTATCTTCAGCAAATCATAGGGAGGGAGGGGGGTACATATAGACGTACATAGAGAGTGTTGGTTGACAGCTGGCTGAACAGGAGCCAGCAGGGTGCCCAGGTGGCCAAGAAGGCAAACAGCATCCTGGCCAGGATCCAGGAAAGGAGTAGGGAGGCGATGGTGCCCCTGCACTCTGCACTCAGAGGACCACACCTTGAGTACTGGGTCCAGCGTCGGGCACCACAGGATCACAAGGGCATTGAGGTGCTGGAGGGGGGCCAGAGAAGGGCAATGAGGCTGGGGAGAGGGCTGGCAAACAGGCTCCGTGAAGAGTGGCTGAGGGAACTGGGGTTATTTAGTCTAAAGAAGAGGAGGCTGAGAGGAGACCTTATTGCTCTCTAAAAGCTACCTAAAAGGAGGTTGTAGCCAGGCTAGTGCTGGTCTCTGCTCCCAAATTACTAATGATAGCATGAGAGGAAATGGCCTCAAGTTGCATCAGGGGAGGTTTAGATTGACTCCTCGGAAGAAGTTCTTGTGGAAGATTGGGGTGTTTAGGGGACTTGAGCACCTGCCCTATGAGGAGAGATTGAGAGATCTGGGGCTTTTCAGCTTGGAGAGGGGAAGGTTACAAAGGAACTTAATCACTGTATATAAATCCATGAGGGCTGGGGGTCAAGAGGAAAGAGACCGTTTCTTTTCCTTTGCACCCTGTGATAGGACAGGGGGCACTGGTTGTCAGCTGGAGCACAGGAAGTTCCACCTCAACATGAGGAAGAACTTCTTTACTGTGAGGGTGACAGAGCACCGGAACAGGCTGCCTGGGGAAGTTGTGGAGTCTCCTTATCTGGAGGCTTTCAAGACTATCTGGATGAGTTCCTGTGTGACCTGTCTTAGGTTCTATGGTCCTGCTCAAGCAGGGGGTTTTGGACTTGATGACCCCTGGAAGTCACTTCAAACCCCTAACGATCTGTGTATCTGTGCATCAGAGCAGCTACTTGAGAAGCTGGGAAGTAGCTGTTCAGGGAAACCCAGGGCAGTGCTTTCTCACTGGAGATCCAGTCTGTTTGCCTAAGTAGCTGTTGCTTGGGAAAGTTCTAGCAGAACCCTGCAGTTCTCAGTCTGTCCTGCTCTGCCTGACCTGACAGAAGGCCATCTGGGGCTGTTTTTGAAGCTAAGCTATTCATATTAAATTCAAGGAATTCTAATGACTACTAAGTGGACAATCCCATCATGACTAAAGAAATCTAATTCTCTGGTTAAAAGTCTCCTGGCTGGGTCTACAGAGCAAATCAACTGTGGTTTTGTTTTCTTTCTTTCTTTTTTTTTTTCCCATACCCTGGTTGTTTTTGCTTTCCTCAGCTCATTTAGATCTCTCAGAGGTTTTGGTGCAAGGAAATTAAACTGCAAGCTGCAGTCCAAGTGTCCTGCACAGGAGATGTATAAATCAAAGCTTGCAAAAGCCTCCGCACCAGCTGTTTCAAGCTGTCATCTGCTCCAGTTGAGTGAATTATTAAAGTAGGTCTTACCTCTGGTATTATATAAACTAATATGAAAGCTAGCAAAAGCAACTTAAAACTCTTCTGACAGCTACCTGCTGTCTGATTTTGGCTGTCAGCTGTTCCCATGCAAGTTACCTTTCATGGAATCATAGAATCATCCTGGCTGGAAAGGGCCTCCAGAGTCATCAAGTCCTGCCCTCATCCCAACAGCTCCCAAACCCCTAGACCATGGCCTTGAGTGATCTAGCTACTTGGATTTCAAACCCCTCCAGGGATGGGGACTCCACCCCTCCCTGGGCAGCCTGTTCCAGTGCCCAGCCACTCCCTCAGCAAACTACTTCTTCATTTCTTAAAGTCGTTTTATAGCTTTGAGGTTTGTTTGGATACTCAGAGGTTTCTGAATGCCCTAATAGCAGCCTAGAAACTACATCCCAGAATCACAGAACAATTTAGCCTGGAAAACCCATTGGGGCTGCACTTGATCTGGTCAATGTTAAGGGAGCAGAAAGAGTTCAAAACATCTTGGTGAGTCAGAATCTCCACAGTCCAGGAATCTCTTTCTAGGGAGAAAGCCAAAATCTTCGGCTGTTGCTCCTCTTGGAATTACAGGTTGGAGTTTCTTGTCGGTTTGCAGTTGTTGTGAGTCATCTGTGATTCTCGATGACTGCACCATTCCGAAGAATTTAATCGCGTTATTCCTGCTTATGTTGACGCGTCACTGGAAATCACAGAGCATTAGGGACTGGAAGGGACTTCAAAGATCATCCAGTCCAGTCCCAATCTCTTCCATCGTAATTCACTTCTATAGGAACAGGCTACACAGGAGGGTTGTGGAATCTCCTTCTCTGGAGACGTTCTTCTCTGGACCTGCCTGGACGTGTTCCTGTGCGATTTGATCTAGGGATCCTGCTCTGGCAGGGGGATTGGACTGGATGATCTTCTGAGGTCCCTTCCAATCCCTAACATTCTGTGATTGTGTGGTTCTGTGATTTGCAAGCTGTATGTGAGGAGTAGACACCCTGTTCTTGATGGCCTGTGTTTCCAGTAGCAAATGCTTTTTAGACCAGATGCCCACAATGTAGTGCCAAGGATTCCTCTGGAACAGTCTGAATTATTGCTTTTGGGTGCTTATATAAATCTTCTGATGGCTACACACTAATCCTTGGGAAAAACTAGAAAGGTTCATTTATGGGATATAGGACAGGTCTGAACAAGGCATCTGAGGTAGGTTTCCAAAGCATAACAGAATACAAGTGGTGTGCTTGAGCATTCCCAATGCGTTGCAGCCTGAAAGCCTCCCAGAAAGTTTTCTTATTGCAAGAATCATAGAATCATTAGGGATTGGAAGGGACCTCGAAAGATCATCTAGTCCAATCCCCCTGCCACAGCAGGATCATTATGTTTTCGCTTGTACTTCTGCAGGAGAAACCTGATGAAGTGCATGCAGGTATCACCTCATTCAAGGAGCTGGAGCACTTCAGGTTTTGTAACTGTGTTCTACTTGGAAAATGTCCTGACTTATGATCCTTCAAGAAGGACATCAAGGTGATGGAGCGACATTTATAAGACAAAATGGCCTTTTCTCTAATTATCTGTTCTCTAACTATGCTGAAAGAAAAAAGTCATACTGGTGCTGTAAATACTTCAGTGATTGAACATAGCAGCAGCATTAACTGTGTTTTTAGGACAATCCAAATTAAAAGAGATTGTTATCTTTCAGCCATGAATCATTCACCTTAAACGTTGGACAAAATGAGGTTACTAATTAGGGAAAATGAGATTAGACTCATCTTCCAACCTTTCCTATTTCAACTGAAAGTTCCCCATGGAAAACAATATTCTGCTACAAAAATTGGTGTTAAAATGAGCAAGTTTGATTCAAGCTAACACAGCAAAGCTGCCAGTACATTAGCAGATGTGTAGTAAGTTCAACAGGAGCCCAGAGTGCCACCCATGTCCTGGGCTGCAGCAAAAGAAGCAGTGACAGTCGGTTAAGGAGGGGTGACTTTGCAGTGCTAACGCTTGCTGCCTGTGAGCACTGGAACTTCTTCATGGTGAGGGTGACAGAGCCCTGGAAGGGGCTGCCCAGAGAGGTTATAGAATCTCCTTCTCTGGAGATGTTTAAAACCCACCTGGGTTCTAAACATGTGCAACTAGGGGATCCTGCTGTGGCAGGGGGATTGGACTGGATGATCTTTCGAGGTCCCTTCCAATCCCTGATGTTCTGTGA
>JAOXOE010027874.1:0-17344 GCA_028565055.1 Phoeniculus purpureus | reverse complement strand
GTAAACATGAGAAGGAACTTTTTCACAGTGAGGGTGACAGAGCACTGGAACAGGCTGCCCAAGAGGATTGTGGAATCTCCTTCTCTGGAGGCATTTAAAACCCGCCTGGATATGTTCCTGTGTGATCTAGGTGATCCTGCTGTGGCAGGGGATTGGATTAGATGATCTTCCAAGGTTCCTTCCAACGTTCTGTGATTCTGTGAATAAGTACGTTTATAGGACTTGTAGAAATTTCAGGGCTTAATCCAGCACCAGTAGCTTCCCTGATCACTTTGGGGTAGTGACTGAAACCCCATGGATATATTGATGCAAAGAAAGCAGAACGAGGGAGTCCTTTTGGTTGTGTTCCTTCATTTGGGATCAAGCTGGTCTTAATTACACATCTCCTAATTAGACAGGAAAATCCAGAGCAATAGAAAGCTCAGCTTGTTTTCACCAAGGTTTTCTAGTCCTATTGCCCTTCTTTTCAAATTCTTGATTAATTCTGCATTTTGTATACCATATTCCGGCACAGACCTACAATTTCTGGAAGCAAACAGGATTTTTCCTCCCTCCATCTTTGGGATTCAGCCTGTCAGCATCACTGGGATCTGCAGCCCTACCCTCTAGGTGGCATGATGCACCCGTATTCGCCTCAGGTTTTGCAGCAAAGAGGTTGATTTGGGTTTGGAAAGGACTCACAGAGTTACAAGAAGCAGCAAAATATCCTTGTGCTCAGCAAGAAGAGGGAGCCTGGCCAGAGCTAGTGGGATTTTTGTTTTCTCCATTGGGATTGCTCCTTTTTTAGGGTTTTCTGTTGCAGCCATTTACGATGTTGCTCTCCCCATGCCTCCCCCCTGTTGGGTTTTAATCAGTCCTGAAGGCTTCAGAATCACCTCAAATTTAAAACCGCCCCCCCCAAGCAGCTGTATTTTGATGCCTGGTGGTTTGAAAACCCAATGAAGTATAAAGGGCCATGTTTAAAAACCTCAAATCTGACAGCAGAAGAGCAAAGGGAAAGGCTTCATCGTTTCATTAAAGATATTTTTTCCATTGATTCTTCCTGTTTAACTAAACCTTCTGAACCAGCCCAGCAAATGCAGTTTTATTCTTCCAGGCAGATTGGGATTGTGTAAGGTGATGTAGATAAGCACAAATTCCTGGATCTCTTAGGTTTGAGCACTGAAATTAAGGCAGAGGGTAACAAACCTACTCGGAACAACCCAAGTCTTTGTTATCCTGGGTCAGGACCTGCTGGTAAAAGACAAGAAGAGGAGGGAAGGGTGTTCAACCCCCTAAAAGGGCGATAAACCCACCCTAAACCACTCTGCAACTATAATTTTAATGAAATTCCATTTTCTTATAGCATAAAATCCATCAATACTCCAAAACAACCCCATCAATCCCCCAAACTCCTCCAACCCCTCCCTTTTCCACCCTTTTGATTGGGATTTTTGTAATTTTTTAAAAATTTTGTCTTTTTTTCCCTTTTATAACCCATGAGGATATTTTTTTGTTCTGGAGAGGCACAGACTCCTCTACTTGAGCTCCCGATGCATCGCTGTCCTCCTCCTCCTGGACTTTTTTCTTTTCTGCTGGTTCAGGGTTTTTTTTTTCCTCTAGCTAGGAAAAACCTTTTAGCAGATGGTGGGATAAAGCAATGCTGACCGAGAAATTACTTGGGAGCTGAGAGTGATGGTGTCTTTCTCCATCACAAAGTCCCCAAAATTGCTGCAGTTTCTCCCAGGAGGACGCGGGGTTAGGAAAGAGGGTTGGGAAAAACCCTCCTGTGACCCATTTAACACTGTGAAGGTTTCTTGGGGGGAAAGGCAGGACTTGGGATGTTTCCACAGGGTGAAATGCAGAAACATTGGGTTTTCAAGCACTGAGTTTTTGTTTTCAAGCACTGAGTTTTGGAACAGTGGGATCTTCCTGTAGGAGCAGGGCAGACTCTGTGGAGTGGTGGGATTCCTCCCATCATTTCAGCCCCAACAAGGAGAGGTGAAAATCAGAAACATCAGGGGAACATCAGGAGAATCTCTCCCTTCCACCTTGTGCCACTTTTATAGGGTTTTAGATAGGAAAATGCAGCTCTGGGGTGCTGAAGCTCCTGCTATGGTCTCAGCACCAGGAAGGCAGTGAGTAAGACAGTCGCCAGCTCAACTCCATTGCCAAGTAATGAAGTGGAAATGAACTCCCTGGCTGGCAAGCAGAGAGCAGAGCAGGGAGGAGGGGGGAGGGATTAGTTCCCGACAGTGGCACTCGGTGCTGAGATTGATGGGATGTGCTGACGTCGGGTACCAAACCCGACCAGCTCACTTTGGTGAGCAATTCATCTAAAGGTTGGGTGATCTGTCATCCTCTGCCTAGCCCTAAAAGCTGAGGAAATTTGTTGGGAGGGTTTGAAAAGAGCTTCACCTTTGTGGGATTTGAGGGGTCAGTGAGAAGGGGGTCGAGGTGAGGAATTTAGGGGCAGGCAAGAAGGGGGAAGAAGGTAAATCAGCTCAAACGTGTTACCTTTCTTCCTTTCTGGAGGATAATGCCAGTGTTTTGGGCTTTTCACCAACTCCTGAAGACCTACAGACAACGAGTTGAGATTATGGGATCCAAGATACCCACCCTGAACACCCCTAAACCAAAACTAAACCCTCTTGTCACCCAGAAGTGATGTTTCATCTGTGCTCCCAGTACCAGGCTGATTTGTGAATGCTGTACTGGTGAGACTTGAGTGAGCTGGGAGCTGCAAAAATGCTTCCCACAGCTCTCTGTGCCTGTCTGGATACTATGATTCCATTGCCACAATGATGGAGAGGAGCTTCTTCTTGTTTTTGGGTGCAAAATTTGTTTGTTTTGGGAAGGTGTCAGAGGATTATCAGTGTGGGATTAGTTTTGATGCCGTTTTCAGTCCTGAGATACATTTGCGCTGCCTTTTAATTGATGTTTGGGGCTTAGCAGAGGCTGAAGAACCTTTAAACCTCAGTCAGAGGTTTTTCTTCCTGGGTTTGCAGCAGAATTTAAACCAGACTCTCTAAGGATCCTGATGGGCCATGTTCTACGGGCAAATCTTGAGTTGTGGAGTATCCATAGAGCCTGAGACGTGATCTGTGACTGGTTTTAATAAAAGGGTTTTCTTGTGGTCCATTTAATTCTCTCCCACAATGCCTGGATAGAGGAATTTCTCCTTCCTTCAAGGAAGAACAGGTGGTTGGAGCCCTGAGGACCAAGTCTGAGCTGGGTGCAAGCCTCAGATAATCAAAAGGATGGGTTGACTCCTCTATGTGCTCCCTTTTCTGGGTGCTTCTTCACAGAGTCACGGAACTACGGGATGGTGGGTGTTGTAAGGGACCTCTGAAGACCATCTAGTCCAACTCCAACTTTCCCAGTTGGGTTTCTGCAGCAGAACTGTCATGTGCCATTGCTCTCCAAGCTATTCTGGTTCCTTTAAACCTTCTCAGGCTGCCCCAGTCCATGAGGTCCTCCAGTGCTGGGGATGCAGTGGGCTTTGTTGTGGCATTTCTGAGATAGTCATGGACCTTGGTGACCATCTTGTCCTCATGTTGCAAAGGAGATCTGGGCCTGCAGCTTAGAACAGAATCACAGAATGTTTTAGGTTGGAAGGAACCTTGAAGATCCTAGTCCAGTCCTCTGCTGTGAGCAGGGACATCTCTCACTAGACTAATTTGCTCTTGTCTTGTCTCCTGTGGTTGCAGGAGTTGAGGAAAAGGGGGCATTGGAATGATCTCTTTTAGGTTTAGGTTCCTTTCCAACCTAAACCATTCTGTGATTCTATGAAAAGTTTCTGACCCCTCTGCTCATATTTGCTCCTCAGCTCATTGTAAATCTCCACTTGGGTGGATATTGATAATCTAGTCTCACTTTGCTGTTTCCCTCCAGGGCTGCCCTGTCGGCCTGGGGTATTTTTGATGAATCTGAAAAATCAAAGGCCAGTTTATTATTTTCAAAAACTCTGAATTTGTCTTCCATCTGAAACTAAGAGGGTTTCTGTTTATCAAGGGGGAGGTTTGAGGTGTATTACTTGGTTGACTGAGAGTTTTCGCTCCATGTCATTACGATATGGTTAGTCTGAAGATCAGGAGGCTGAGGGGAGACCTTATTGCTGTCTACAACTAGCCGAAAGTAGGTTGGAGAGAGGGGGAGGTTGTTCTCTCCTCCCAAGTAACAAGTGATAGGACAAGAGGAAATGGCCAGGGGAGGTTTAGGTTGCACATGAGGAAAAGCTTCTTCCTGGAAAGGGTCATCAGACCATGGAACAGGCTGCCCAGGGAGGAGGTTGAGTCGCCATCTGTGGATGTGTTTCAAAGTTGTGAAGATCTGGATCTTAGGGTCAGGGTTTAGGGCTGGGGTTCATGGTTGGACTTGATGGTCTTGAAGAACTTCTCTATCCTAAATGATTCTGTGAGATGACTGATGGTGTTATCCAGGGCGAGGCAGGAAGGCTGGGAAGCCGCATCACGAGTTAACAAAGAACTTATTGAGCTCTGGTTATCTCAATCCCACCTGAGAGCAGCTTTGGGAATGAGGCGGGAGCCTGCAGGCTCCTCCTTCTGTTTTGTTTCATCCTCACCTCGAGTCAGCAGGTCCCCTGGTGTGAACAGAGCTCCATGTGGAAGGTTCTGCTCCCTGGGTGCCTCTCCACGAGTGCCTTGGGACTTCTCGTTCAGGTGCCTGGTGATCCTTGCAGGCACCTGAGAGTCCTAGTTTCTCATATCTGCAGCCAGCAGGAAGGAAAAAACCTAAAGAGGCAGAGGATAAGAAGAGGATTTTGCCTTGTGCTGTTCTGTTCACTCTTCCCAGCCTCTAATTGACTGAAGACTCAGCACTGACGCTGTCTCTTCCTGGGAGCTGCCACCCTGAAGGAAGCATCTGGCTTCCCTAAAGATCTGTCCAACGTCTGGGACTTGCATAGGTACATCAAGAGGAGAAAAATCATCCCTGAGAAGCTTTGTGAGGTTTTGCTGAGCTTGTAGGAATGTTTTGCTTAATTGTTTGGTTTCTGTTATTCTCAGGTATGTTCAGCCTCTTCTGGAGGACTTGATGGGCTGGATGGGTCTGAATGAAGAGGTGGGATGGCACAAATTTGGCTCGTGGAGAAAACCAGCCACCCCATAAGTCAGCAAGTTGCTCTGGTGGTGGCCCAGACAGCCAGTGGGCTCATGAGGTTTATTAAGGGTGACCAGTAGGTTGAGGGAGGTTATCCCCTCCTGTACTGTCCCCTCCTGAGTCCACATCTGGAATCTTGTGTCCAGTTTCTCTGAGAGGAAACTTCTTGATGTTGAGGATGACACTGGCCCAGACTGTCCAGAGACAGTGGAGTCTACTGCTCTGGAGAGATCTCAAACCCACCTGGACTCCATTCTGGGTAACCTGCTGTGGGTGAATTTTGTACTAATCCCCAGAGGACCCTTCCAACCCCACCAACCTGTCGTTCTGGGATTCTGACTGCCATACAGTTCATTTTAATCCTTCTTTCCATCTATCAGCAGTTAGAAGTCACCAAGGAAGGTTTTAATGTGGGATTATGTGACCTTCTGCTTCAAATTCATAAACACCAGTGGTAAGGTTGCTATGTTCTTGGCTCTTTCTCCTCAAGCCCATCTTTCCACCTCACTGCGCATCTGCTTCCTGGGCACGACAGCAGCCTTCCGAGCTCTTTTTACAGTTGTAACTGTCAGCTGTTTTTTTTTTCCCTGTTAATTGTTATAATTACTCTTAAAACCTGGCCCCTGATAAGGAGACTTAGGTAGACAAATTGGTTTCAGTTTTTATTACAGAACCTGCTCTTGCTAAATAAAGGAATTTTTTTTTTTGTTTTGCTTAAGGCTTCCACCAAACTGTTGAGTCAAGACAATGGCTTAATGGGGTGAAATCTCTTCTGTTCAGACCCTTGAGAACCATTTGCTGGGTAAAGACATTGTGTTTCTTGGAAGGCAGCTTGTATTAAAGGAGCCCCTCAAGCAAACCCAGTGAGCTCTTGTCTGTCTGTAGTTAGAGGGTTCATCCCAGATCTGTGTGTGATCTTCCCCAAAGCCAGAGATGCTGTCATGCTGCCCAAAGTAAAAAAGTGACCCCCAGAATAGGGGTCAAGTTGTGCTGGGGGGGGTGTGTCAGATTGGATATTAGGGAAAACTTCCTCCCAGAAAGAGTGGTGAGGCCTTGGAACAGGCTGCCTGGGGAGGGGTTAAAAAAATGGGCAGGTATGGTGTTTCAGGAGATGGTTTAGTGGTTAGGGGTTGTAGAGCAGATGGTTGGACTTGATGATCTCGGTGATTTCTTTTCTAACCTTGATGATTCTATCATTCTATGATTCTCCATGTTGACCATTCCTTGGGGTCCACCAAGATAGGTTGATGGTTGAACTTTATCATCTTGGAGGTTTCTTCCAACCTTAATGATTCGAAGATCTGCAAGTGGTTTGACTTCTCGTTTGATTTTAGAGCCAGTCAGCACTTTCTTCCTGGAGGTAAACCCACCTCAGAGCTCAGAGCAAGTGGTTGGCTGCTCTGAACCTGACTTTTCAACCAAACGGTTTGACCAAAAGGTTAAGGTGGCTCAACAGAACCACTCTGAAGAGCTCCTGGAGAGGTTTCAAGGGGGGTGCGCTGGGCTTAGGCAAAAAATAGTTGCTCATCAGCCTGAGCTCGTTAATGCCCATTGCCTGAGAGACTAATTAAGAAGAGCTGCAGCTGTTTTTGGAAGCACTTGGTGGGGATTGCGCAGCGAATGCCACCGGAGGAGCTCACTGAGTGTGAAACATTAAGTGTTTTGCGCTGCTACACTCCAAAGAACTGCTGGGTGGGGGGAGCTGGGCATAGTTCCCCAAATTGTTTGCTTGGAAACAGTTAGGTTTAGGGTTAGAGTTTGCCTTTGGCCCAACATCAGGTTGGGAGGAGTGACAGATCAGCTTAGGAACTGACAGGTCCTGGAACCAGGGTAGCTCATGAGAACCAGTTAATAGGATTTTCTCTCTGCATCCTCCTCACCCCAAAATAGCCTCAAGTTGTGCCAGGAGAGGTTTAGGTTGGTCCTGAGGTACAATTTCTTCCACAAAATGGTCATTAGACACTGGAACAGGCTGTCCAGGGCAGTGCTGTAGTCCCCATGTGTGAAGGGGTTGAAAAGCTGTGGAGATGTGAGGTGAGGACATAGGGCAGTAGAGATCTGACAGTGCTGGAGCAACACGTGGACTCGATGAGCTTAAAGAACTTTTCTGTCCTATTCTGTAATTGCCTTTTGCAGGCAGCCCTGTATCTGTGGTAGGGCATCTCAGAGTGTTGATCCTGTGATCCAAGGGAATGATCCTTCTACAACCCACTGAAAAGACCTTGAATTTGCCTCTCAGCATTAGGACAGAGCCTTCTGCTCAAAGCTGAAGCCAGATAAATCTCTCCAAGCTACTTTAGCTCCCATGGCATCAACACCTTGTGGTCTAAAGCCAGGCTGCTCCTCCTCACCATTGGCTGCTTGAAGCCTCCATTGCATGAGGTACTTCATCACCAGTTCTACCTCAGCTGCCATCTCAGGAGGGTCCAGGACTGTCCTTCTACAACAGACCTCCCTGGTGGTCCTTGTAGTACTCTAACCTTGTGGTGAGTGCATTTTTCCTGTCCTAAAAGGCAAAGAAATGTGTGCAGAGGCTCTTGAGATCTGTGTCTGGAGGAGACTCTTCTGGTACTTGAAGATCAAGAGTATTGAGGCTCCTGGATAATCAGGGTCATTTCTCATTTCAGTCACTTTATTTTAAAATAAGCAGATCCCTCAGATATGTGTCCCTCAGCACCTCTGGCTTTGGAGGAGATCACACAAGCAGGTCTCTCAGATGTGCTGTTGAGGGTGCTTGATCTCCCACCAGCTCAACCCTGGCTCTCCTTGTTGCTCAACTGCTCCATGAATCTGCAGAGGTCCCTGTCATATCGGTCATCAAGTGTGGGTTACGGTTGCTGGGACCCTTGACCCCATTATGCTTCAGTTTTATTGTACAATATTTTCTTTCTTTGTCCTCGTGGTTGCTTTATCTCCTTAAGTATATTGGCTGGTGTCTTCTGCGCATAGGATGTAAAAGTGTTCTCCAAGACTGTGGGTCACATTGAGTTACAGTAAAAGAAATCATGGAGTCATGGAATAGTTTGGGTTGGAAAGGACCTTAAAGACCCAGCCTTAAAGACCAGGTTGCTCAGAGCCCCAAAGTCCAACCTGCTCTGAGATGGTTCCAGAGATGTGGTTTCTCCCACCTCTCTGGGCAACTTGGGCCGGGCTCTCACCCTCTCAGTGTAAGTCTTTAAGTACTGGAGGCTGCTGCAGAGAGTCTTCAAAATTTCTCTTCTCCACCTGAACCCCCACAGCTCTCCTAAGTCAGGGGTTTCACCCTCAGAGCAGCATCTCTTGGGCCTCTTGTGGCCCCACTCCACTATCTCCATGATGTCTCTGCTGCGCTGAGGAGCCCAGAGCTGGAAACCTGCTAATGCTGCTTCGTAAAACCACAGTTGCATGAGGCTTTGAGAACCTCAGGTTGAGAGAACCTGACCTGAAACCTTGAAGTCCTTGATGTTAAAGGGTTCTTCTGGGAGCTGATGTGAAAACTTTGGGAGATGTTAATGAAGCCAAGAGCCAGGCTCAAGGTCTAGCTATTCACACGGCTCTGGTGAACTCCTTGCTGGCACGTGCAGAATTCAGACTGGGATTATGGTTTTACGATTTGTACGTGGGATTTGCTGGGAGCTCCTGGTTCTTTTTATAGAGACACTATTCTGAGGGGGTTTTGATGAGGGGATTTCTGACCTTTAAACATAAAGCCGTTGAGTTGTGGAGTGGTACAGAAAAGCCAGAGTGACTCTGGTCAGTGGCCCTTGTGGAAATTCAGCTGTTTTCATGATCTTGGATGTTGCTCGCTGGGTTGGTTTGTCATTGCTACATGGTAAAGCTGTGCCAAGGGATCTATTTGGTCTTGGTAGTATATGAGAGGGTGCAAGAGCTCTGACACCTCTACAAGATTGTTCTTCTAGAACTTCCCAAGAGAAACACCTTCAGCTTAACTTATCATAGAACTGTTTAGGTTGGAAAAGACATTTAAGATCATCAAATCAGACCATTAACCCAACTGTCCCAATGCCATCAGGACAAGGTTATCCTACAGGAATTTAGGGACATGGATTTGGGCAGATCCAACAGAGCTGGTAATAAATCTAAAGTCATAGAATCATAGAATAGTTTAGGTTGGAGAAGACCTTTCAGCTCATTGAGTCCAAATGAGATCATAGAAGATGAGTCAGAAGAGACAAAAAAAAGCATGAAGAGGGTTATGCAAATAAGAAATAACCTAAGCCATGAAGTATTTTATTAACTAATAATACTCAGTGCTAATTGTCTTCCTGAGACTGTGCAAACGTTAATTAAGCTGTTACCACCTGCGAGGTAGGTGAGGAGGAACACGGGGTTTTATGGGCAGGAGAACCCGTGAGGATCCTAAAATCTCTGCCTGTTGGAGGGCTTTGATAAGTCCCATGGGGCTGGGGTTGGGCCAATGTCTGCATGTGATGCCCCATGCAATGTGTTGCTTTTTGGTTTTTAACCAGAAACGGGTTTACTGGTGGAATTAGATATGTAGGAACTATTCAAGCTGGCTTCTGTTGAACTGTTTCCTGGATTATGTCAGTACTGGGGTGGCCAGCAGGACCAGGGCAGGGATTGTCTCCTCAGCTTGACTACTAGGGTCAGTTCTGGGCTCCTCACTCACTGCCAGAAGGACATTGAGGGCTTGGAGCGCGGCTGGAGAAGGGCAGTGGAGCTGGGAAAGGAGCCGGAGCTTAAGTGCTCTTGAGGAGCAGCTGAAGGAACTGGGGGGGGTTGAACTGTAGAAAAAGGGAATCAGGGAAGACTTCTTGCTCTTCACAACTCCCTGAAATTCAGGAGATTGGAACAAGGTGGGAGTCAGTCTCTTTGCTATCAGAAAAAGTGACAGGAGGAGAAGTAGTGGCCTCAAGTTGTCCTAGGGGAAGTTGAGCTTGGCCCTGAGGAACAATTTCTTTCTCAATAGGCAAGTCCTGTCCCAGGCTGTCCAGGGCAGGGGGGAGGCCTTTATGTCTGGAGGGGTTGCAAAGCTGTGGAGATGTGGGGTGAGGAGCAGGGATTAGTGGGGATCTGTCAGTGGTGGGGGAACGCTTGGACTCGATGATCTTAAAAGTCTTTCCCAACCTAAATGTTTCAGCCATTAACTGCCAAGTGCATGAGGTGTCTTGGTGGAGATGTGAGTATTTGTCCATTTGATTATGCCACTAAATCTCTCTGGAAATGGAAGATGTAGGTGAAGTAATTGATATCATAATAAAGTTTTACAGCTGCTGTTTAAATCTCATGCTTGTTCCCATGCTCTCGGGCTGTCAGCTGCTGATAACCTCATGAGAGTGCCAGAAGGCCCCAGGTGGGATTTGAAGAGGTGCCCTGAATGACTTGGCCACAGTGGAAACAGAAGATCTGAACAGGCTGTTGTGGTTGTCTTGGCCATTGTGGTGCATGGGGACATCCTGGGGAGGATCAGCCGTACGTCTTCGATGACATGAAGTTGATCTTTAGGTCTTTTCCAACCTGAATCATTCCTTGATTCTACAAGAGGACCTCCTGGCCCACCTGTCATGAGTGGTGAATCTCAAGAGGTCAATAAGTCATATTGTTGGACTGATAGATGTAAAGGAGAAAGGAGCTGCTTTTCATCAAAAGATCTGGAGCAGGGGAGACATGAAATAAGTCTGCTGTGAACTGGGGCAGTTGTTGTTGCTAGAACAGCTTGGATGACCCTGGAGGTCCTTTCCAGCCATGATGATTCTGTGATTCTGTAATAGTAGGAGGCTGGTCTGGGAATGTGGAGAACGTCACTCCAGCCACAGTGTTAGGTTGTCATTTGTTAGTATTTGCCTCAGCAGCCAAGTTTCTCTTTGGACTGTATGGATGAACTTGGTGTTAGAACATTGGAGGGTGGGATTTTCAGGCATCAGACTGCAAATACAAATGGTTTATGCTCCATCTGTCTGGTGCAGGTTGGTCATGGCAATGTCCTGCTGCTGGTAGGACATGTCCTGTGATTCTGTCCTCACCACTGCTCCAGTGGGTCCAGAAAGGGAAGATACCCTGCAGCTCCAAATTCCCAAAATGCTCTAGAAAGGCTACTTTTAGAATGGAGGGAGGGTGTTGTGAATCCTTCTTTGCTTAGGAATGACCCTTCTCTTACAGGTAATTGTCAGAGTGAGATGTTTGAGAATGGTATCTGATGATGCAATGGAGACTTGGCAGTTTTATTTAAGATTCTTGTGGGTTTGGCTCCATTATCGAGGGTATTTCTGGCCCTACTTTAATTTCTTTTCCTGGATTAAATGTTCATCATCTTAGGAAGTTGACACCTTGGGCCTCTTTCTATGTGACCTTTCCCCAAGTGCTGTAATGAATAGCAAAGGGGAAAAAAATGGGCTTTGAGGGAAGACTCTTCTGACTTAAACCATCCTTGTTTGTTGACTAAGCCAATGCGAAGAGATACTCTTTACCCTCTCCCTAGAAAAGAGTCTGATGGTGCCAGGGTGGAATTTGACTCCTACCCACAGAAATCATGGGAAGTTGGCTGTTGGTTTTAGCAGGTCTTGCCTTCTCCCATCTCTTTAGGTTTTACTCCCAAAACCCATTTGTTTTTTTGGCTGGTGCAGAAAAGTAGGAGCCCTCTGAGAAGCAGAAGTAGTCATTCTGTTCCTTCTTCTCTGTCTGCTTCAGTGTTGTCCATGGCTGCCCTTTCTCCTACCCTTGTGTACCTCTTTCTTTAGAGGAGAAGCAGGAGGAGAAGGCTGGTTGGCCTTCATCCATCAACAAGATGTGATGTCCTGGCTCAGGACACCAGCACTCATCAGTGCAGGCAAGAGTTGAGCTCCAGGAAGAGTGTTAATGCAGCTCTTTGCATGACCAGGAGCTCAATCCAATGGGAACCACCAGCAAGCTACCACTCTGGTGGGATATTATTGGACACCATGCAGTCATGCTTAAGCCACATAAACATCTCTTGGTATTTCAGTACTGTTCTTTGTAAAATTATCCCACTGAGAGAGAAAGGGGGACCCAGATCTAGTGGGGCCTTCAGGTCTAGGGTTGGATTGCTGTTTTTCTGAGGGCACCGCATGAAGAACTGGGCTCCAGTGTGGCTGGAGGTATGCAGGACTTGTACCTGTTGAGTTTAGAATGATAGAATCCTAAAATCATCAAGGTTAGAAAAGATCTTCAAGATCATCAAGTCCAACCATCTGCCCTACATTGCAGAACTACTAAACCATCTCCTGAAACACCATGTTTATCTGTTTTTTGAACACATCCAGGAATTTTTACTCCACCCCTCCCTGGGCAGCCTGTTTCGAGGCCTCCCCACTCTTTCTGGGAAGAAGTTTTTGCTAATATCCAATCTGAACCTCCTCTGGCACAACTTGACCCTATTTCATTTTGTCCTATCACTAGTCACTAGGGAGACGAGGCCAACACCCACCTCATCGCAACCTCCCTTCAGGTAGTTGTAGAGAGCAAACAGGTCTCCTCTCAGCCTGAAGGCTGAACAGCCCCAGCATCCTTAGCCTCTCCTCATTAGACCTGTTCTCCAGACCCCTAATCAGCCCAGTTGTTCTTCTCTGCACTCTCTCTCCAGCACCTTAATGTCCTCCCTATAGTGCAGTGTCCAAAACTCAAGTGTGCTCAGTACTCAAGGTACAGCCTCACTGGGGCTGAGAATAGGGACAGGATCACTTCCTTGGTCCTACTGGTTACACTTTATAGGCAGATACAGGTAGAAGCTGTTTCTCCCTCTGAAAGATGTATGTGGTTTAGTAAGAAGAGAGAGCAGGTGCCCCTTTTTGCCAAGACTCCAGAACCTCCCTGGAGCACTACTGAGAAAAGGATGGCCTTGGAGGGAAAATGAACATCTATCAAATATTGATACCCATGTCAAGGGTGGCTTGCCAAGCTCCTTGGAGGCAGGAGAAGTGGGATTTTTTCTTTTTTCAATCCCTCTCCCATGCTGACATTGCTGGGTGATCTCGAGAACAGGACAAGGAGAGTGCCAAGCTCACCCATCACTCAGCATTTGGAAAAGGAGGTGTTTATTGGAGGCAGAATCTAGGAGGTTTGTAGTGGTAGAAGAAGCATAGAATCATAGACTGGCTCAGGTTGGAAGGGACGTTAGACATCATCTACTCCAACTACCCTGCCATTGGGTCACCTCTCAACTAGACTTGGTTGCTCAAGGCTTCATCCAACTTAGCCTTGAAGACCTCCAGAGAGGAGGCAGCCACAACCTCTACAGGCAATCAGTTCCAGAGTCTCTCCACCCTTGCACTGAAGAACTTCTTCCTAAGATCTAGTCTGAACTTCCTCTCCTTCAGCTTCAAACCATATCCCCATATCCTATTGCTGGATCCCCTTGTGAAAAGTCCTCTCCAGCCTTCCTGTAGGTTCCCTTCAGTTATTGGAAGGCAGCTAGAAGGTACCCCTGGAGTTTTCTCTTCCGTAGGCTAAACAACCCCAGTTTTCTCAGCCTGTACTCATAGGAAAGGTGCTCCAGCCCTGTGATCATCTTTATGGCCTCCTCTGAACTTGCTTCAGCAGCTGTGTGTCCTTCTTACATTGGGGACATCAGAATCGGTTACAGATGGGATACCGTTTCCTTCAACATACGATGTTTGAGAGGCTGGAGTGATGCTCTGGGCTGCAAGATGGAAACCTGAGGAGCCTAAAGGTCTCTCAATGGGAGGGCAGAAGTAGGATTATGTAAGGTAAACCAGTGCTTGTTATCAACCTCTCCATTTTTCTGTTAGGTCCCTTCCATCCCAAATAGGTCCCTGAATGCGATAAAATCATATAGATATGGAGCTTAAGGACTTGTTATTGACATACTCCCCTGATTTGTCTACGTGAATGTTTCCATTCAAGGATATGCTCCTGAAACATCATCCTGCTGTTGCTGGAATAAACTCAGGACTTGATCATTGCTGATCAGTATCTAAAGGGTAGGGGTCAGGAGGATGGAGCCAGTCTCTTCTCAGAGATGCCCAGTGACTGGACAAACAAGCACAAACTGATGAGGAGAAACTTCTTGACTTCAAGAGTGGTGCTGCAACAGATTGTCCAGAGAGGTTGTGGAGTCTCCTGGTTTGGAGAGATCCCAAACCCACCTGGATGCCATCCTAGGCAGCCTGCTCTGGACTAAGTGATCTCCAGATGTCCCTTCCAACCCACTCCCTACCGTCCCCCAGGATTCTGGGATTCTTCCAAATATAAAGGGCTGGGATAGAAAAAGGCACCTACGTGAAGGCTGCTGCTTTCCTCTTCTTTCTCATCCATTCTCAGCTTTGTAGAGCAATGGGTAAAAAGGGGGAGAAGGAAAAAAACCCCCACAACCCAACCAAACCACCCACAATAATCTATAGCAACTGTCACACAGCAAACTACTCCCATTTCATAGGGATAGGTTAGATGTCAGTGTGCGATCGATGGCTCTCACACAATAATTATAAAAACTAGCGAGTTGTGTTGCTTGAGTGAGTTTAAGAAGAGTAGGGTCTCAATCTTTCCTCTAATAGGGCTTTGACAAGTCAGCGGCGCAGAGGCTTCGTCTTAGTCTGACAGCAGTTGTCATTAAACACCAGGTAGTGTGGAACAACGGAGAACATGGCTTTGGAGCGCTGGGGAACACGGGGCTTTGACAGGAGTGATTTGTCATCGAGGAGCTGCCCAAACTCCTCAACCTGCAATAGGGACGGCTGCTTCAAGTGACTTATTGCCCCTGTCTGTGGCTGCACTTGTGATTTGATAATCGGTAAATGTTTGTCAAAGATGAATTCCCTCCCTGATCCGGCACTGTGCTGGAAAAGCAAATGAAAAGCAGGGGGGAAAAGGAAAAAACCTCAACCCCCAACCAACGCATTAAAGACTGGAGTGGGATGAAGGATGACAGAAAGAACAGGTTTCCCACCTGACTTGGCATCCCGTCCCTCAGGGAGGTGAAATGTTGAGGTCTGGGATGTTAATAGTTGGACTTGATGATCCCAAGGGCCTTTTCAAACCTGAATTATTCTATAATTCTGTGATTGAGACCTCCCAACAGCACAGGCACTGGCAAACAGAAGAGCTGTGTCCACTATCATAGAATCGTTAAGGTTAGAAGAGATCTCCAAGATCATCCAGTCCAACTGTCAACACCATCCTGCCCACTAAACTCTGTCCCTCAGAGCCACATTTACTTTTTTTTTAACTGCTGAGTCATGTTTGAGATTTGGTGGCAGCCCAGTGAAGTTCCTGCTGACCGGAAAAGGGGAAACATCATCCTAATGGGACAAAAGGAAGATCTGGAGAACTACAGGGCAGTCAGTGTCACCTCTGTGTTTGGCAAGATCATGGACTGGGTCCTCCTGGAAACAACAATTGCCTTTCAGTGCTTTCTCAAGAAGATGAGGAAGGACTTTTTATCGAGGCTTGTTGTGACAGGACAAGGGGTGATGGGTTTAAACTCAGGGAGATTCAGAGTGGAGAGGAAGAGGAAGTTGCTGCTGCTGAGGGCAGTAAAAGCCTGACCCAGGTTGCCCACAGAGGTAGGAGAAGCTCCATCCCTGGAAACATTGTAGGTTGGACCTTGGGGCTCTGAGCAACCTGCTGTGGGTGGGGATGGCCCTGCTCAGGGCAGAGGGTTAGATTACATGGATCTTCAAACCTTTCCACTCAAACCATTCAATGATTAAACACCTTATTGCTTAACCCAAAGCAAGAAGCTCCCAGTGTCTGGATGGGTGAAGAAGCTGGACTAGAGGAGCTTGGAAGGTTTGTTCAGAACCAGTTGATGATTTTATGGTTTGACGGTTTGTGGCAATGGTGATTTTTCACAGGCTTCAAAGTTCCTGGAGCTGCAGGTTGCAATCCTGTGCTTCAGGGAAGGTCGTGGTTTCCTTTCCTTAACCACATCACGATGCCTCTGACCTCAGCTCCGTTCTCCTATACTGGTCCCTGTTCTGGAGCTTTCAAGAATAGTTTTTGGGTCAGGAGAGCAAAGTCTTAAGTCTTTCCTTCCATTAACTTTCATCATGTCTTTTGGCAGATTCTTCCTTTGGCAAATATGTATTCAGTGGTTACAACTTGAAGTCGAAGCCTTGTGTTTCTTATTTGAATGGATTTGGAGCTCATCTGTTACCTGGAGAATTAGAAGGGTCTTAATAAATGTACTGCATGCAAACTTTTCTTCTGTTCTCAGAGAGTTCATCCAGCTTTCTCCACTGATGCTGGAATCTGGTCAAGTTCTTTTGAAATGAGTAAGTTAGGAAAAGTAAAAGCCAGGTGGTCTTCACTTTGATAAGTACTTTGAAGGTGGGGGAAATACCTGCTGGATTCAAAGTTCTCCTTGTTAAATTAAACATGGAGATATTAAGTCAATCCTAAAGCAGGAATGCAAATTGATTTCCAACCTGATTTCCAGCTCCCCGTTGTTTCCTGAGGCAGAGCCACCTCTCTCTGTGCCACAATGAGATCCGTGAACCCGTTTGATTGTAGCCTGGTTTGGGTTTTTTTTTGCCTCTTGTCTGAAGTGCTGAAAAAAACGATCAAGAGTGGGGAAAAAAAGTGGAGTGATTTATTAGACTCATAAAAATTCATACTTTGTTATTTCAAGTCGTCTTCCATCTGCAGCTTGTTAGAACGAGAAACCCCTGGCAGCTCCTGCCGCGAGGCCGGCGAGGGGGAGAAGGGCATTTATCAGCCTTCCTCCTGCCATCCCGTTCTCATTTAGAGAAATGGACCCAGCTCCTGGAAACACATTAATAATCATTCATTGAAGGAAAGGAGGAGGAAGAAAAAAAAAACCCAAACCCCACCACACTCTTTTGTTCTAATAATAAGGGTTGTGTTTGAACAAGGTCCAATGAGACCTATTGAGCCTCTGTATCTGTTCAGTGTGTTCACCAGTCTCAGCGGAGCTGTGGGTAACATGGTGTGTCCTGGACTGAGCAAGTTCATTTGCTCCTGTGGTGTTTGGATAGGGCCACCCTGGGGCTTTTCAGCAGCATGGAGGGGATGTGGCAGAACCAGATCTCAGTGGCCACAGATCTTCACAGAATGATAGAGTAGAAGACCTTTAAGATCACAGAATCACAGAACATTAGGAAGGGACCTTGAAAGATTGTCTAGTTCAATCCCCCTGCCACAGCAGGATCACCTAGATCAAGTCACACAGGAACATATCTAGGCGAGTTTTAAATGTCTCCAGAGAAGGAGATTCCACAACCCCCCTTGGTAGCCTGTTCCAGTGCTCTGTCACCCTCACTGTGAAAAAGTTCCTTCTCATGTTTAT
>JAOXOE010027873.1:0-17348 GCA_028565055.1 Phoeniculus purpureus | reverse complement strand
GCCTTGCTACAACCTCCTTTCAGGTAGTTGTAGAGGGCAATAAGGTCTCCTCTCAGTCTTCTCTTTTCCAGACTAAATGGCAACAGCAATTTATTAGCCTGCTACCAGAGTACACTGGAATTGCGATTTGCCGTTTTTAGCGTTCTTTATGTTCTTTTCATTTCAGTTTTTTTTCTCTATTACTGTGATATACTCCTAAGGGTGTGTGTTTTAACAACAGAATTTTTTACGGTTACAGATACCTAATTGTATTTTTTTTTACACTTCTTTTCCTGTCTTCTTTGATGGAGGGAAATACAAAAGCAAAGACGACAACTGAAAGGCTGGATTTTTTTTGTTATCTTTCCCCACTGGATCACACAAAACATTTTTCATGAAAAAATTGTTTAAAATCTGAATAGGAGAAATCTCAATCATCTGAGAATTGTTTATTACTCTCTGTAGCTAATTACTGAACAGAGAATTACTGAACTCTTGGTGAACTTGCTTACATCTCAAAATTAGGAGCAGTAGTAATACTTGAAGTATAAAGCATATATGTCCAGAATTTAATCTTTTCAAATTTGATCCTGGCTTGAGTTAGAACAGAACTAATTCTGTTCAGTGATTTTTACTTTTCAGCTAGTACCAGTGGTTGGTTTGCAGAAAGGTTCTTAGACTTGCTCCTATCTAGACCAAGGTCACTGTGAAATCTTGTGTGACACACTGAGGGTGCGGTAAGTGAGGGCCTGCACCTTCAGGGAGAAGCAGATGGGACAGGTGACCCTGCTGAGTAATCCGTCTCATAGATGTCCTATTTTGGTATAAAGCTGAGGGACAACAAGGATCAGCCCTCTTTACCTCTTTTATTTTTCTTCAATGGCCAGTGTCCAAGAGGGCCTCTTCATTCTGCCTTTGATCCCAATCCGCCCATCCCTGAATCTAGCTTCTGCATTCATTTCCTGTCGGCCACTGAGTCCTGTCTGGGATGTCCCCAGCATCAGTGGTGACGATAATGTAACTGCCAGCAGGGGGATTGGGTTCATATTGGTTTTGTATGTATTTTGTTTTATGTTTATTTTCATTAAAGTACTTTTCATTTACAGTCTGTCCCTTACTGCTTTTCTCTTCCCTTTTTTTTTTGGAGGGAAAGGGCATAATAGAGTGTCTGTCATTCATCTCGTGTCTGGCCCCTCCTCAACCCATGACAACCAGTTAGTGTTCTGAAGTGTTTATCTTCTTGGTTTTATGACTAGACCTCATGATTTATTTTTCTCTTCCACTTTTATAAACCAAAGGAAATAGTGAGAGACAATATCATCAAAATGTATTTTGTCTATAAAGCCAAGATGCTCCTGTATCAGATTTCAGAGGGACTGCTAGAGAATTTTTAAGGTGTTCATTGCCCATCTTGGTTAATGTTTTTAGCTTTAACTTTAGAGTGTGTAGATATTCCACATACAAATTCTATTGAAGGAAAAGATGCGAAGCTACGAAGTTGTAATGTTAAATAAAACCCAAACGTGTTTCTGTCATGCATATAGAAGCATTCACATGCTGTCTTCTTCAGACTCCTGGTTTTTTCCATGGTGACAGTTCAAAATTGCTCTCTGGTTGTTGTTTTATTGTGTTCACTGACTGTTTTGGTAACATCGATGCAAGTACCAGTATAGTATTTGCACAGATGGCTTGTGTATATCCACACTAATTCTCCAAAACTAGAACGTGGACATAAATGAAAGGAAACATTTCTTTCCATTCATCACTTCATGCAAACCCCCCGACAACTGCATGTGGAAGACTGGCAGAATGAGAAGACAACCCTGATTGCATGATCAGTCTGGCTTATAATGGCAGTATATAGCTGGACAGCGTGGCAAATACTCAAGGTTAAGTTACAGTCAGTAACATTTAGGAGATACATTGATGAAGTATACATAGTAAGTGTCTATGCGAATTTCATGTTTTTTATCCTCTTGATTATTTGATCTTCTCAAATCAAATAACCTGCATCTAAATTGCTTGAGAATTCATTATTTCTTTTGTATGCCAACCTAACACAACAGTCAGACAACCTCAATTATGAACCTACAGTGAAAGAATGTATGAATATGTAGCTTCACATCTACAGATAAACACAATGAGGCTGATGAGTTGGTCGTGTTCTTTTTTTATCTTCTCAGTTCGCTTTCCTGAGGATTTAGAGGATGACAGCACAACATTTAATCCAGAATATAGCCATCAAGTGTTTGGAGATGAGTAAGTTAAAGTACCCAGAGTCAAACTGGATCTGGAAGGGGGAAGTTGCTTCCAAACTGTTAGAAAACAGGAAATTCTGCTATACCAAGCTATTATAAATGACACAGCAATACTTCAATGTTATGACTATAACAGTTTATACTGTTAAATGTGAGTTTAAACAGTGGCCTTGGTGCCTATCACATAAGGAGTTTGAACCTGTAGTAATTTAAAATGCTGTTTTTAAAAGTATGTTAGCAGACAACTAAATGTAATTTTGCAGGTATTACTTGTTTAATCACTTGTTCATTACTTAAATACCTTGCAGAATTACTTGTCTAATTGGGTTTTGTGTTCATGGCATTTGTCTAAGATTAAAAATAACTTATTAGTTCTTGATAATAACTTTCACAGCAGCACGTATCAAAAAACCCAATATCTAGCAACAGTATAAATTATTTTTTAAAATATTATGTGGGATTTTTAGTGGGGGAAAGAAAGATAAATATTAATTCCTGATTGTTTGCTGTATTAGATGGATGTTAACTATTGAATTCAGACGGTTACTTAATATATATACTTGCACCCACTTAGATATGTGAGGGGTAGAAACTATAGAAAAGTATTGCTTGGAGTTTGAGTATATAGGCTTAATATTGTAGAGAAGTGAGCCGCTGTATCCCTATGGCCAAAGTGTCATTTAATATTTTCAGTAGAGTTATATTCAACAATTTGGCCATAGTTTTAAAAAAAAACAAAAACACACCAAACAAACACTAAGGAAAATCTACACGGGCATATCTAGGGCCTGTTGAAGTAGGTAGGTTTCTTAATTTCCAATTCCTTGTACTAATCTGAGTAGGATGAATTACCTATATTGTCATAAAACTACTACACATTTGCTGCAGCTGTCACTGACAATAATTAAGCTTTTAGTAATGGAATAACTTGTCAATCTGTCAGTATGACAAATTCATACTTCAAATATGAAATTAGAAGTGTTATACCATAAAAGAAAAATCACAAAAAAGCACACTTGTTGCTTTAACTGGGTGTCTGATTTATACAGTATAGGTAGTAGTAGTATATTCCAAAATACTATGCTACACTGCAAAGTATGTTTTAATAATAGTTGTTGATCTTAATAGTGGTGATCAATTAGTATAGATAAATATTATAAGTTTGAGACATTGAAAAAAAATAAATGCAGTGTTTCAGGTATTCTTTCCTGAGCTGTCACAGTAAGGGCACAGGAACTATCTTACAGAGTTCAGGAACATGTTTTGTTTCTCCACTAGAGGAGCAAAATAACTAGTAGAAATAGCATAAGGTATTATCTCTGTATATAGCACACATACAGTTTGATTCCTTTTTCCTATCAGTAAGCTTAGTAGACCTCACTGGGAAAGATGATGTGAACTTCAAAGCATATTAAATGAAATCTCTGTGATGCGAATGTTTTGCTGTGTATAGCGTTCCTGATTGTCCTTTTCTCCTTCCTCAGTGAAGTTGCTTTTGGCTACAAGGGACTGAAGATTCTCTTGTACTATATTGCTGGTAACCTGTCAACACTCTTCCGCATCGAGTACACTTCTAAAGTTAATGAAAAGTTTGACTGTGTGGAGGTAAAGACAGAACCAGACTTGCACTTAAAATACTATTCAGAAGGTTTAGATGGGATACAAACAAGAATTCTGAGTTTAGTAATTGCTCACCCAAAAATGATTTATTTTAAAAGGAAACAAAGCTACCTTTGTTTCTAAGTTGAGAAAAGCTTTGAACTTTATCTAGACTTTTTCCATTTGTTCCTTCCTTGACTGCAGTACCATTAAAATAGTTTCAAAAGTGCGGGCAATGGCTAATACCAAAGCTAATTCAGAAAATTCTATGACTTTCCATGACCCTATGACTTCATGAGGTAGGATACTTGACAGTGTGTCTTTATAAAACACGTGAAAAAACAGATAAGGCAGAAATGAGCTTAGAACCTTCTAGTTGGGCTTCATGTGTGCTTTGTCTTATTTAAAGGAATACAGTTACCTACAGGATGTTTTGTAGGATTTTTCTCACTTTTTTCTCTTTTTGCTTACAGGTTTTCCAAGCTTAAATAATACTTGTAGATAGCTACCCCCCACCTGCGTCTATATGATCCCCAAATATTTTTTCTAACCCCACAAAAGCTAAGTTCATTGCTCTTTCAGCCAATTGAAAGAAATAGGAGTAAACTACTTAATGTTTTTAACTGTTAGGTATTTGTATAAGTAGAGTTACTTAGAAAAACTTGGGTTTTCAGAGTGGTCCCTGCATTAAGAAAATTTAATATTATCTGAGTTTACTTAGTTACAGAGATGAAAAAAATTAGTTTATTTCTTTCCAAAAGAGGTATTCATATGGTTAATAATATATAGTGTGAAATGACTGCATGTTTGCACTGGCTTCAAATTTCTATTCCTGAGTACAACTTTTATTAAAAACTTTTTTAAGCTTTGCGTCTTAAAGGTGCATTTCAAGCGCCTAATTTCAAAACTCATTGGCATTTAATATTTTGAAGTAAAAGTCTATTGTAAAGGAAAAAACACTAGAATGACCTTTTTTTTTTTTTTAAGATTGGCCCTGCCTCATTCTGAAATTGTGGTGGAATATACTTAGTTCCACAGTCTAAGTGCCTGAATGTGCCTGAAATGCTTTTCAGGCTAGAGCATTATATCTGAGAGGTGACAGCTCATGCTATCCAATCTTCAGAAGGTTTTTAGAAGTAAAGTAAAAAAGGGAAGCCTTTTGGCAAAGTAAAGTAGTAAGCATATTAAAATCAAGCAGTCCAACGCTTTACCAATTTAATTTCAAAGTCATCTCACAACATGGTGAAGGCTCCAGAGTACAAGATATGTGAGGAGTGCCTGAGGGAACTGGGGTTGTTTAGCCTGGAAAAAGGAGGCTGAGAGGAGATTTTATCGCGCTCAACAACTACCTGAAAGGAGGTTGCAGCAATATGGGGGTTGGCATCTTCCCTCAAGTAGCAAGCAATAGGGCAAGTAGAAGTGGCGTCAAGTTGGATCAGAGAAGGTTTAGGCTGGATATTAGGAAAGATTTCATAGAATCACAGAATAGTAATGGTTGGAAAGGACCTCCCAGATCAGATTCCAACCATACACTACAACAACAACTAAAAAAAAACCCTAAACACCCAAACTAAATCACTGAATACCTAAATACCTGACTAACACAAGCTAACCCTCTCCATGGCTGCATGTCATGAAGCACCATTTCTACATGTTTCTTAAATACCTCCAGGGATGGTGACTCAACTACCTCCCTGGGAAGGCTGTTCCAGTGTCTGACCACTCCTTCTGTGAAGAATTTCTTCCTAATATCCAATGCAAGCCTTCCCTGCCTCAACTTCTGCCCACTTCCTCTGGTTTTGTCATTAGTTACTAAGGAGAAGAGGCCACCTTTTCTCTCTACACCCACCTCTGTACAACTTCCTTTCAGGCAGCTGTAGAGGGGAATGAGGTCCCCCTTCAACCTCACTTTCTCCAAAAAAAAAAAAAACATGCCCTGCTCCCTCAGCCTCTCCTCATACAACTTGTTCCCCAAATCCCTCACAAGCTGGGTAGCTCTTCTCTGGACACATTCCAGCACCTCAGTCTTTTTTGTAATGAGGAGCCCAGAACTGAACACAATACTCAAGGTGAGGCCTCACAAGGGCAAACCTTCCATTACAAAAAGGTTTATGAACTTTTGGAAGAGGCTGCCCAGAGCAGTGGTGAAGTCACCATGCCCAGAGGTGCTTCAAAAACATGTATATGAGGTGCTGAGAGACACTGTTTAGTGGTGACCTGGCAGTGTCAGGTTGGATTGTATTATCTTAAAGGTCTCTCAACCAAAACTGGGGAAAAAAGGTATGGTAGTCATCAATCTCATTCTGTATTTGTGTTTGCTCTTAGTTTAGCCACCTTTAATATATGAATGCATCTACAGAGATTAAAACAAGCTGTCATTACAGCAGACTGTTAATTTAAATGCATATTAACATTTAATTTTATTAAGTTAACTGTTCAGTTGCCAATTTCAGCTCATTCAGGATAATCATACTAAGATGTTCACCATCTGTCATATATGACAGGTAATCTTTGTGCTGTATATAGATGATGTTTAGGACAAGACAGCAGTTCCTGCCTTTAACGTAACTGGCCACGAATGATAAGTTAGATTTATTGTTCTGCAAAGCTATTAATGACTTAGGATTTTGTATCTAATTTTATATCTAAATACACACATCCCATTCAACAGCAGGTGATTTTATTCTGTGATACTAAGTTTAGTTCCATTAATGCTAAAGCAGGTATTACAATCTCTGCTGACTGACAATTTGCCCCAATACTGCTATTTCATTGCTCCAAGATCTTTTCAAACATGAAGGTCCTGAAATGTCAAGAGCCAAAACTCCAGTCATTTATATATCTCATTTCCCTTAAGATGAATCTAAAACATGTTATTGTGAGAGGCTTAGCAAAATATGATCATATTTTGAATAGAGATTGGCCCTTAATTTATCTTTTGGACTGAGCTGATTCTTTCAAATATCTGGAGACTGCTTTTTTCTTGTGTAAATATTAATAGTGTTGACTTCCAAATTGGTTGCTTCTTTCAGATTTGCAGCTGTTCAAGAATATTCCTTTTTTATCTGCATTTTATGATGAGCTGGGGAAAAATATTTCGCCAACCTGAAATGGTCCTTACTGTAAATGTTTATGGTGCTTTGCAGCAGGGGTATTAATTGCCTCATAAATAAGTTAACAAAAAGGTGTGATCTGTAATTGAGTTTTTTAAAGTAATACTACTGATCACTGTATTGCTCTCCACATACAATTACTAGAAACATTTGAAAGCTGAATTTATCTTTTTTTTTCTCTAATTAAGTCACTTTGAAGCAGCCTCTGCTTGGTATGCTAATGTCATAATTGCTTCTTAGTGCAAGAATAATCTTTGTATTAAAATTATCCAGAGTCAGATGCAATGTACAAAGACACTGTCCTCTTAGGCAACCCTGCTACAAATCACATTTAGGTAGTTACAAGCCTGTATCAATTTCCCTGTCATCACCTCACATGATTCTGATTAGGAAAGTTAATACATTACAGGCAGAACTTTGAACTGTAAGAAGCTCAAAAACTCTTGGCTGGCTTCACTGGGGTTTTTGCATGCTTCATTGTAAGAGGCTTTGCCTAGGCTTAAGAGACGGTAGTCAGCTGGCTTGTTTTTCCGAAAGAAAACTTGTGCATCGTCACATGCATCTTTGCCAATTGGCAAGTGTTCCGGATTTGGTGAAATCATGTTTGCTTATGGTATTCCTGCATCAAACTCTCTTCCAACATACAAGGAGTTAACTGGTCTCAGCTGTGGGGGTATTTACTTTTCCCTCCAGCACACAGCAGCATGCCAAGGGCAGGGGGAACAGAGGTCAGTGGGGTGCAGGAGTGAAGGGGAGAGGTGGCTGCCGCAGGGGACAGGTTGAGCAGGTGGAGAGGGCCAGACAGATTTTGGGGTCCTTAATTGGGGACAGGGTATTCCTTTTCCCCTCTTCTTGGTATCTCCTCCCTGTTTGTGTGTCTTGGGTGTCTGGTTTCTGTTTCATTTCAGCCCATAGCACACTGTGGCCTGTCTGTCCCTCTTCTACTTCATGCCCCACCCCTACCTTTTTCCCCCTTCCCTTTTTTTTAGCCTTCCTTTTTATCATCCTTCTATCTCCATCCTTTTCCCACAAATTTTCAGACTGTAGCCTGGGAAACTGCTTAAATTGAATAGTTAAGTTTTGCCTAGGAAATTCCCAGTCTTTCCTTTTTACTCCCCCCTTGTCTGTGGCTCTTAGCATTTCTTAGGAATCAGGGGTTATCAGGTCTGGGCTGGAGTTGGGGTGGACTTGAATTGAGGAAGAACATACTTTTTTTTTTTTTCTCTTTTCCCATTTTCCTTTCCCTTTTTTTTGGGGGGTGTATTTGTATTTTTTTCCTATTTAATAAAGTCTTTAATGAAGTTTAATAACATTGAATATTTCTAATTCCAGTTTCCAGATGTGTGTTTACCCCTTTTCTTCCCCTCCAGGGGGTGGGAGGACATTTCTGTCTGCATGGTTGAGCAGATCATAATTTTGTGGACTAACCTGGTGCTAAACTGTGACAAATAATTTGTGGCCCATACAGGGAACAACTATTTGCACTTGGAAATGGAATTCGTATTTGGAAACTGGAGTATCGATCTACCTTTTCTTTTACTTGGTCTGCGTCCTAAGTGCTGGCAGTGTATTCTGATAGGATGGTGTCGCACAGTATTAGGGTGCCTGGTTATGGCCCTGGGCAGGATAATAGTTTGGGAGTTTAAGGCAGGATAAGGATGTTTGGCAGGGGTGGTTTAGGGTTCTGATAGATATGGTGGCAATTCAGCTTGCCTGTTATGCTGTCCCTGACTCAGACATCAGGCATTAATCCCAGTACTAATGATAATATTATTACAACTAATACCTTTGCCTACCCTAGTAGTCCTGAGGAGTCTGCTCCTACCCCTTAAAATAGTTGGAGGGATTTAAATATACATATCTTTGTGATTTACCTGCATCTGCTTATAACATGTAACCAGATGTGGGGTATTGTACGGTTTAATTCATCCTCCAAGGAAGCACAAGTGGCCCCAGTTTCAGGAGGGTGAACTAGGAGAGGCAGGAAAGAGCCTCAGCATGACAGGGTAATAATGGAACAGGGTGGATATAGAGCAGGAGGGAAAGGTCAGGAGACGGAAGTGGCAGCCACCTCCTACTGTCCCAAAAGTACTTGTAGAAGAGCAGACCGAGGGAACAGAATGTCGTGGACCTTCCACTGATGAAATTGAGGAAATAGGAGTACCCCAAACCCTGTAATGGGCGTCGGTTAAGTTGGCATGATCCACTGGCTCCTGATACTGATGACACAGATGAAGATGGGGAATGGCCTGTGCCTTGGAATCGCAGAGACTTGATGAATATTAGAAAAGAGTTTATTAAGGATAGGAAAGAACCCCTGATGGCTTGGCTTTTAAGATGTTGAGACTCTGGAGCTGGTTTTTTTTGCATTTGACTAGTGGACAAACCAGGCAATTGGGAACTTTGGCTGGGGACCCAGGCATTGATGCCCAAATTGGAGATTTACCTGGACCCTGCAGCCTTTGGAAACGTATCCTTGATGCTATGAGACAGCGATACCCTACCAGAAATGACATACCACGGTGTCCTCATCCGTGGACTACCATAGTGGAGGGTATTGAACATCTGAGAGAATTGGCTTGTTGGGAAGTGATCCACAACCAACCTGCAGCTGATGATGACGATGAAAACCCCAATGACTTGCCCTGTTGGAGACCAGTGTTAAAGAGACTTGCATGGACTGCTCCTGCCATATACTCTCAAATGATAGCAGAATAAGCCACCATAAGGGGAGATGTTGGCCCTCTGATTGTTGCTGATTATATGGATAAATTGCAGAGATTTGAAGTTGTGACTACCCGACCAGCTTGGATCACAGCTGTGAGTAACCGGCTAGGTTGGGTGAATAGCCCAACTAGTGGGGAGGAGAAATTGGATAAGAGACTTCATGAATTTCTGGAGACTATGAAGGAAATGTTCAGGAAAATGGGGCAAGGTGGCACTGATTCTGTGGAAAAAAATTGAAGCTACGAGGTGCCCCACAGAGACAGTCTTCATAAATGACAGTCCCAGCTCAAGTCCATCACGACAAATCTTGAGATATCTGCTGGCAACTCTTGAGAGATTTTGGGGAGGACATGAACAAATGGAACGGCAAGCCTACCTTGGCTCTCTGGCCAAGGTTACAAGGTATTTTGAGGGGTGCTGCTAAGACAAAGCAAGGAAAAGGATTGCTCAGGCATGAGGAGATCCTGAAAAAGATGGAACTCTGAAACTAATTTGTAAAGTAGGGATCCTTCTCAACAGGAAGAAGGTGAAGGTGAGCAATTGAGAGGCCCTGCCTCCAGCCAGGTGGAGGAAAGGGACAATCAAGTCTTTTGGGACATGGATCCAATGGGCTGGCACCTCCGAAGCTGAGAAGCATAAAGCCTTGGTGAATACCGGTGCTGAATGCACTTTAATACCGTCAGACTTAAGAAGATCGGAATCCGTTACCATTTGTGGCATTACCAGAGGCTCCCGAAAGCTTAACTGTATTGGAAGCTAAAGTGAGCCTAACCAGGAAGAAATGTAAAACACACCTTATAGTGACTGGCCCTAATGCTCCGTGCATTTTGGGCATAGATTTCCTACAAGGCGGCTATTTCAAAGATCCGAAGGGATACAGGTGGGCTTTTGGTATAGCAGCTGTAGAGAGTGAGAACTGTGAGCAGCTGTCTACATTGCCCGGTCTTTCAGACGATCCTTCTGTGGTGGGACTGATGAAGGTGGATGAGCAAGAAGTCCCAGTTGCTTCTCGAGTAGTACACCACAGGCAATACCGTACAAATAGAGACTCCCTGATCCCCATACAAGAACTGATTCGTCAATTAGAACGTCAAGGCGTTATCAGCAGAACCCACTCTGCCTTTTACAGTCCAGTTTGGCCTGTAAGAAAGCCTCGGGGAGAATGGAGGTTGACTGTGAGTTATTGTGATTTAAATGAAGTCACACCACTGCTTAGCCTGGCCATACCAGATATGCTGGAGCTGCAGTATCAGCTGGAGTCTCGAGAAGCAAAATGGTACGCCACAGTCGATGTCGCTAATGCATTTTTCTTGCAGCTGAATGTAGGCTGCAGTTTACCTTCACCTGGAGGGGTGTTCAATATACCTGGAATCGATAGCCCCAGGGGTGGAGGTGTAGTCTGACTGTTTGTCATGGACTAATTCAAGCTGCTTTGGAGGAAGGTGGAGCCCCTGAGCATCTGCAGTACATTGACGATATCATAGTGTGGGGCAATTCTTCAGCAGAAGTCTTTGAAAAAGGCAAGAAGGTGATCGATGTATTGCTTAATTCTGGTTTTGCCATTAAAAGAAGCAAAGTAAAGGGGCCTGCTAAAGAAATCCAGTTTCTAGGAGTTCGGTGGCAGGATGGACGTCGTCATATTCCTATGGATGTAGTGAATAGAATAACATCCATGGGATGAGCTGTTAACAAGAAAGACACTCAAGTGTTCTTGGGAGTAGTGGGGTGCTGGCATATGCATATTCTGGGATACAGTCAGGTTGTGAAGCCTCTTTATGAGGTGACCTGGAAAAAGAAGGATTTTGAGTGGAGCTCTGAGCAGCAAACCGCATTTGAGCAGATTAAATGAGAGATAGCTCACACAATGGCTTTGGGGTCTGTTTGAATCGGACCAGAGATTAAGAATGTGCTTTATGCATCTGTTGGATGGTACCCCCTCCCTGTTTGTGTGTTTTGGGAGTCTAGTTTTGGTTTCATTTTGGCCAGTAGCACACTACAGCCTGTCTGACCTTCTGTGGCTCTCTGTCCTTCTCCTTCACTCACTGCCTTCCCCCCCACTTTTTTTTTCCCCTTCCCTTTTTTAGTCTTCATTTTGTCTTCCTCTTATGTCTCTATCCTCTCCCACAAATTTTTTGACTGATGCCTGGGAAACTACTTAAATTGAATTTAAGTAATTTATTAGGTAATTAAATTTATTTAAGGTTTGCGTAGATTTCCCAGTCTTTCCTTTTTACTCCCCCCTCGTCTGTGGCTTTTAGCATTTCTTAGGAATCAGCGGTTATCAGGTCTGGGCGGGGGGAGGGGTAACCTTGAATTGAGGAAGAACATACCTTTTTTTTTCTTTTTCCTTTTCCTTTTTTGTTTTTTTTTCTATTAAATGAAATCTTTAATAAAGTTTAATATTTCTAATTCCAGTTTCTGGACATGTGTTTACCTTTTTCCTTCCCCTTCAGGGGGTGGGAGGATGTTTCCATCTGCATGGTTGAGCAGATCATAATTTTGTGGGCTAACCTGGTGCTAAACTGTGACAGTAAGATATGAGTGCCTTGCTCTGATAACAGTGATCCGATCTTGATAGATCAAAAAAATACACAAGGGAAAGGTAATAAACTAGTTTGGATAACAACTTGTATTATGAGCACCTTGGAGAGAAGTGTTTGGGAGGTGCCTACTAAGTAATGGGTATTTCCATTTTAAAGTCCAGGTATTAATGAAACAAGTTACTTGCATGCTGTTGATATTTCAATAGTCTGGTTTTCTTGGACCATATTAAATGAAAACTCGATAATTGCAATGTAATCCACCACTCAAACTGAGGAGTCTGGAATTTCCCCTGTAAGAAAGGGAGATTGCTAACCCTAAAAGTAAGGCCCTTTTTCAAGAGGAGAAAAAAGTTAGGAGCTAGTAGGTGAAGATATGCTGTAGATACAGAACTAAGGAAGATTATCTACTGCTTGATATGTGCTAACCCTCTGTCATGATTTACTTCTGTTTTATGAAAAAAATGGTATTTTCTCTGTGGTGGCAGCCAGTGAGAGATGAGTTAACTTAGGTGCTTTCAGCAGGTGAAAGCAGGTCATCTTCTTGTCACTAATGAAGAAACAACCCAAGGGGAGAAGAATTGCGTAAACTTTTATATAATACTTAATACTCACTCTTTTTTAGGTATCTCTGGCATAGTCTGAGTTAACTGAACTGATGCTCAAAGTATTGTTTTGATTATAGATAAGTTTTACTTGCCTTTTCCAGATACATAACATGAAAGTCACTATGAATTCTTAGTTGCATTTTCCTACAGTTGTGACTTTAGTCAGACTTAAGATTGTGGGAAAAAAATGCACTTGCATGGCTTAAAATAAAATAAAGCATTTCTAAAATGTGTTCCTTGCAAATATTTTTCTCAATATAATTCATTGATTCTGAAATGATGGCTGCTTTTTTGTAATGCAGTTAAATCAGTAAGCATAAAGAAAATGTTTAACTGATATTTCTTTAAGAATAGCAAAGGTTCCAATAAATGTATTTTGTGAATGAAATGGGTGCAAAGTTTGTGCATGTTTTAACCGGACTCTTACACCAAGTAGTGTAGAGCTATATTTTAACTGCTTAAGAGCTCTCTCTACAAATATAAATATAAATGTTGGTAGTACCAAACCATTAAGAATCAAACGTGTTTGTGCTGAACTGCATCATCACTCTCTGCACTAAAAATGTAGCTGAATGGTAAAGTGCTATTCACTTGCAGGTGCATTGCTTCTACTTAAGGGACTATGGTTGAAAGGACAGGAATTAGTAGCATGTTGTATTAGCCTTTTGTAGTGTATTTTTGTTCTAAGCATCTTAATTTCCCTGTTTTGAATGCTAAGTAGCAAGGGTCTTGGTTTTGAACTAATACCCATCATGCATGTAAACGGTGTGAAAGAGCTGCTTAGTAAGTTAACACAAAGTGTTCTTGTGTCAGTTCTTGTGGAAATAGATACAATACAAACATTACAGCTGAACTCATGGCAAACTCCATTAAGTAAAAACCTGGATTCATTGTCCGGAGCAAAGTTTGAATTGAATGTAAGCTATTTTGTTGAATGTAATGTCAGGCTTTTAGGGGTTGTATTGAGGAGCACGGTGGTTTTGTTAAGTTGAGACCAATTCATTTAGTTTTATTGCCTGGTGAGAAGCAGTAATACATTATTGTGAAACTTCATCAAATATTCATGGTTAAAAAGAAGTAGTAAATGTATTCAATCAAGTGGTCTTTTTGGGGTCTGAAAAGGTTCACGAAGTCTGCTCAGCTGATAGGCTCCCAACTCTCACTTTGGTTATCTGAAAAGAGTAATTTTAATGTCTGAATTTAATTTTGGTGTCAGAATACTTTGTCTTCCCCAGTGTGTTAGACTACAGGTCAGATTTGCTGACTGTATTCTTAAATTATATTTTTATTGCTTTATTTAAATTTATTGTTTTATTGTTCAATTTCATTTTTAAAATGTTCTGTGATTAGAATGTGGAATTTGGTTTGATTCTGTAATGTGTTTTGCAGCTGATCCTGTAGGCAGGCATTTCATGCAGAGACACATAAGAATGCAAGCATGTGCTAGCTGTCACTATCCTGTTTGGCAACTACCATTTTTGGCCTTTGTTCTTTTTCCTCCACTTAGTTCTTCACTACCAAATACCTCTTGTGAGCTGCTTGCTTTAGAACCAGAGTTCCACAAGGCTGGGAGACACAGACTTGGAGAATTGCTGGGTGGAAAGTCTTTGCTTCTGAGTATGCTGCACTTCCAGTATAGCTACCACCACTTAGGTTTTACTTGGACAAATGTAAAAATCTGTAAACATAAGTGTTCGTGAACTTACGCTGTTAACTACAAGCTTTTCGATGCTAAGTGGCTGCGTGGTGACCTTTCTGAATCTCATCAGCGCTGCTCCTTGTTGGAAAAACAGGAATGCTTGCTCTTCTTTTTGATTATTACTAGGCCATAGCATCTTTCATATTAATTTCTTATAGCACAGTAGTGACATCAGTGCTGTCCGTCCTTGTAATCTTCCGCTGATCTTGCCTGTTTTTGTAATCTCCAGGCAGATGATGTTGAAAGTAAAATTAGAGAAATCATTCCTCCTGGTTTTTGCACAAACACAGATGACTTTGTGTCTCTTCTGGAGAAGGAGGTCAACTTCAAGCCCTTTGGAATGCTGCTGCACACATACTCTGTCCATGAGGAAGCTGGTGAAGATATAATGTACCAGATATACAAGGTGTGAAAAAGTTAACAGATAAAAAGTTAAACTTCTGCTTGGAGCAACTAGATTAAGTTTTATTTTGTCGTGATGCACTTCCAGTAATGGTTCGACTATAATATATAAATGCTGTTTTACCAGTTTATTAATAGTTATAAACATGCTTTTTTTTTTATATTGGAGAATTTAATTGGGTTTTGCTGTTCTTTAATCTCATACATCTGTGATAGGTTTCACCTGACTTCTCCTGGTTTTTTCCCTAGGCCGACATGACATGTCCAGGCTTTCGAGAATATCATGAAAGGCTTCAGACGTTCTTGATGTGGTTTATTGAAACTGCTAGCTTTATTGATGTAGATGATGAAAGATGGAACTACTTTCTAGTGTAAGTACAGTTCTAAAGCAACAGTGGACCTTATTACCTCCACAAAGCCTGCGTTTTAATTGTGGCTGGCCAATTATTGGAGCAGTATAATGATATTTTTCCCAGGAAAGAAAAACCATTGTTTATGAGGCTTGAGTTTTCCCCCATTATGCTTTGGGAAAGCTTGATAATAGCACCAAATTAAATGCTGTTGTCCGTTAGGGTCCTGAATGTAGGCTTAAACAGTAAAATGAGCTTTGCCTGTGTTTTCTTTTACTTGCCACCTATTCATCTTTATAATAGGCAAGTGCACTGAAGTGCTGTAAAGAGGCCTGATTTATCCAAGTTGCTGCACACCAATTAAATGAATTGTACATTCAGAACGTAGCAGGTGTACTCATTGGGCCCTCACAGAGTAGCTTGCTGACACTGAAAATTCAGTTGGAGAATGGAAAAGAAAATGGACACTGCATGGGAGCGCGACTGTAATTGACCTGCTTGGCTTTCTGTTTTATCTGCAGATTTGAGAAGTATAATAAGGATGGAGCTACGCTCTTTGCGACAGTAGGCTACATGACAGTCTATAATTACTATGTGTATCCAGACAAAACCCGGCCACGTGTAAGGTAATTGGCGGCGTAACTCGTGCCTTGCCTTTTATTTCAGAAGAGGGAACTGCTGAAGTTCCCAATACTTGTTTATAATGGTGTTGATTTGTTTAAAAAAATCCCCATTATTAGCTGGCTATGCACTGATTTATTTCATTGTTCGCTTCTTGAAGCAGAGAGAATCTCAAACAAGATCTGAATATTTAGCAATTCTAAGACTTTTTAAATTTATATTTTAACATGAAGAATACTATACATACTTTAATCTAAAATGAAATACCACTTTGTTTTTGAGCCTTAACACTATAATGTTTGCAAATGCATGCATCTGATCTGCATTCCTTTGTCTGTAGCCAGATGCTGATCTTGCCACCATTCCAAGGAGAAGGCCATGGTGCTCAGCTGCTAGAAACAGTTCATAGATACTATATGTCTTCTCCAACAGTTCTTGATATAACAGGTTTGTATTAAATTTTTAACTCAGTTCATCTGTTTAGGAAGCAACTTGTAGCATTCACAGGTTGTTAGCCTGCAGACTAACTTCCTTGTTCATTTGTCAGAATTAAATGGCCTTTTGAAGGTTTAGCTTCAACTCAGTGTAGGATCAATAGAGCTCTGATTTACAGAAGAACTGTATATAATGTAGCTCCTTAAATCCTTTACTTAAGAGAACAGCACACCAGGAAAATTCCATCTCTAGCATGAACGGATTACCGGCTAATTAGCCATTTTATTGTGAGATACACAGCTGAGTTTGTGAAGAGATCGAGCTTTGTCAAATTCCTTTGTCCACTTAACCCTATTAGCCAAAACTCAAAACCGAGGAGGAGGGAGTAAACTAAAATAGCATGTTAATATTAGTGTACAAGCCAGTTCTACACACAGTAAAAATCTGTAGACAGTTTGTGCTTCAGAAGCACATATTGCTGGTTGAAGGTACCAAGTAGAGGGGTGTGTGCAAATACCTAAACATTAAAAAAAAAACCGCCGTATGCGAACAAAAACTATAACAAATGGCTACAAATATGAAATCTCTTCTGTGGTTTCAAATCCAATATAGGAAGAAAATGCATTTCAAACACATGGCCATTCAATTCTAGTTGCTGTGTCAGACTTCTTAGTTAGAAATAACTACCTTGTTCAAATTAAAATATAATGGAACACTTGCGTTCATAATGCATTACTGCAAGATAATCCTAACATCTACCTCATTTAATTTTAATCCAGTTCATAGAATTGTAGAATCTTAGAATCATTAGGGATTGGAAGGGAACTCAAAAGATCATCTAGTCCAATCCCCCTGCCAGGGGTGGGGACATCCCACCCTAGATCAGGCTGGCCAGAGCCTCATCCAGCCTGGCCTTAAACACCTCCAGGGACGAGGCCATAACCACCTCCCTGGGCAACCCATTCCAGGCTCTCACCACTCTCATGGTGAAGAACTTCCTCCTCACATCCAGTCTAA
>JAOXOE010027872.1:0-17349 GCA_028565055.1 Phoeniculus purpureus | reverse complement strand
GGGCGTGGGCTGGGGGGGGGGGTGGACGTTGGTGGGTGCAGAAGTGAAGGGGAGAGGTGGCTGCCGCAGGGGACAGGTTGAGACGGTGGAGTAGACCAGACAAATTTTGGGTTCCTTATTTGGGAACAAGGTTTTCCTTTTCCCTTCTTCTTGGTACCCACTCCCTATTTTTTGTGTCTTGGGAGTCTGGTTTCAGTTTTATTTTGGCCTGTAGCACACTGCAGCCTCTCCATCCCTCTATGGCTCTTGGTCCCTCTGTGGCTGTCTGTCCCTCTGTGGCTGTCTGTCCGTCTCCTGCTTCATACCCCATCCTCTTCCCCTTCTTTTTCCCTTTCCCTTAGCTTCCTTATCTCTTACCTTTATCCCTTCCCATAATCTCGGACCATATTGTAGGAAAATGCTTGAATTGAGCATTTAAGCATTGCCTAGGAGATTCTCAGTCTTTCCTTTTTACTCCCCCCTTGTCCACAGGTTTTAGCATTTGTTAGGAATTAGGAGTTAGCAGGTCTGGGCAGGGGAGGGGTGGACTTGAGTGAGGAGGAGCACACTTTTTTTTATTTTCTCCTTTCCCCTTTTTTGGTTTTTTTTTGTTCTTTTTTCTAATTATTAAAGTCTTTAATAAAGTTCAATAAAGTTTAATATTTCTAGTGTGTTTACTTTACCCCTTTTCTCCCCGCACCAGGGGGTGGGAGGACATTTCCTTCCGCATGGTTGGGCAGAATATGCTTCTAAACCGTGACAATAAGGTACATAAACGTGAGCATTTTCTAGAAGAACAGTAGGACAACATCAGAAATTAATAATAGTCTCTGATAAAACAGGCATATTTTCTAGAAGAGCTAGGTAACGTAACTTAGTTTAAGCTGTTCACAAATAGAAGGTACCACATATGCTACTCTGCCAAAACGACGTATCAACCTTCAAAATCTGACAAAAGCACAATGAAAAAAAAAATTAAGGTGTTATCACATTCAGGTTATGTTATTTATAAATTACTTAAGATGTTTAAAGCCATGCATATTTAGGGGCTTTTAATTTTATTTGGTGAGTTGTAATTTGGAGAACAGGAGCCTAAATATTCAAAGCCCCAGGGAAATAGAGTTCCAATAAATTTTCACATTCATGATCTCCAAAAGACATCCATAGTTATCATCACTGCTCATAACTGCCTACATACAGTCACATGCTCAGGGTTTACCAGGAGCCAAACAGGCTAACAGACAATTCTTTGTATATGTGTCTATACTGTTTTACTCTTGCTGCATACCACTGATCATCATCCTTCCGTCTGCAGATTGTCTTCAACAGGATGTTTGTTCTTATTTAAGCCCACAGCACACTTTTTATAAGTAGAACGGAAGTGTTAGCTGAAATACAAAGCTATTCTACCTATGCACTTGACCCAGCTTCAATGGGCATGTTACTGTGTATGTATATTGCTCATGAATCCTGTCTTGTATAAGAAACTATTGCTTTTGCTTGTCTTGAATCAAAAAGAGGAGAGTTCTGTGAGAGTTTCATTTGAGACTCTCTCATTTTTCAACTGGAAGAGACTGTGAACAATTTACTCTCCACCATTGTCTTCATATAACCCAAAATCTGTAAAATTTCTATCACATTCCCCCATATCTCCTCTTTCCTAAGTTGTCCCTGTATGGAAGCTGTTTCTGACCTTTGATAAGTCTTGCCATCTTTCTCTGTACTTGTTCTAGTTCCTGCAATTGAGACAAGAGGCTCAGAACCTAATAGAGTATTCTAAGAATGGATGAGGCCATGGCTTTATATAGTGAAATAGTGTTCTCTGCTTTGCTCTTTATTACTTTCTTAATAATTCTTAATATTTGCTTTTTGATTGCTACTGAGCACTAGCTAACATTTCATTGGAAATCTTTCTCCGCAAATAAATCTTTCTTCTGAGTGGCAATGGCGAATAGCATTCATATATGAAACTAGGACTGTCTTTCCTTCTCATCATCATTTTACATCTAGCTATGCAGAATTTCATCTGACTTTTTAGGTTTTTGCTCTTTCTCTTATCTCATACAACCCTTCTGCAATTTTTTGCATTCAGATCTCATGCTACACTGAATAATTTAATATCATCATCCAACTTCCTTACATCACTGCTCACCCCATTATGCAGGTCACTGATAACCATATTAAGAAGAATAATTCCCTGCACAATTCCCTGTGGAATTCTGCTGCTGACCTCCCTTTGCTGGGAGAATCGACTATTTACTCCTACTCTCTGTTGCCTGTCTAGTAACCAATTATTTATCCAAGTTATGACCTTTTTATCTCTTATGCATGGCTGCTTAATATCAAAATCCAAATAGATTATATCAATCAGATCAGATTTATCCATATGCCTGCTGACCCTTTCAAAGATCTCCAATAAATTTTCAAGACAGTAGTTCCCTTTGCAAAAGCCATGCTCTTTTCCAGGGTAAAGTAGATATATCCACATATGCAGCAACCCTACTCCTAATAAAAGCTTTGACTAATGTGTCTGCTATAGACACCAGGTTTATAGGCCAGTGCTGTTTGCCACCCCCCAATCTTCAGTAAAGCATCTTTAAATTAAAGGTTCGATATATGTTAATATTTCAACTACTTCATCTCTGGGTTTTTTTGGAACCTCTAGATAAACACAGGCTGCTCCGAGCAGGTTCTTGTTCTTCATTTTGACAGTTAATTCTATAACCTTTGTTACAGTCACTCATGTCTCAGATAGGATTCTGGACAGTCCTCTGCAAAGAAATAGAATGATGAATTTTATATGCGTATGTGAGAGTGAGAAAAGTAGATTCTGTCTGAGAATATTAAAATTCTGAAAGGGAAGAAAGTTCATTAGTGCTTAATTTCCCTTACTGGATAGGAAGCTAAGATGTTTAGCTTTTTCTATCCGGTTCAGATACTCAGTGGTGGTATAACCTTAATCTTTCTATCCAATTAAGTTATCAACATATGATGTAGCTAATGTGGCCAACCTATTTTTCTGTAAGGACTTTTTGACATTTCAGGTTCTTCTTGCTCGTCTTGCCCTTCTGCAACTACTAGAGATGTTAGCAGATATATCTAGATGAGAAACTTCTTTTGTGTGGCATATGATACCTAGAGCTTGCTTATAACATTCCCTCATTCTTTAAAATAAGTTATCTTAAAATACTGCTGCTAAATTCTACTTGTTCTCCTTATGTAGTGAAACGTAGTACATCTTTATTCAAGCAACAAGTAACTTCAGAAAATAAAGACTTATTGGGTAAAGTAATTCTTAATAATTAATAATTATTAAGGTATAAGTAATTATCATGATGTAATTAATATTAATATTAAAATATCATTAATGCACATTAAGATATAATTAATAATTATTAAGATATATGGCAACACTGAAAATATAAAAATACAGTTGCATGCCCATGAAGCCTACAGATGTACCTTTTAACCTTCCTGAAGTTACCACTTGCACACTCACACATTGTGAAAAAGGTTTAAGGTAGTGTCTGATGTTGTATTTGTAGTGGGCTAAATGCTCAGCCAGTCATTAGAGCCTGAGATTTCCTAATTTGCTCAGTTGCAGTAAATCAATTATATTGCTGTACCTTGAAACAGGAAAACTGTGTCTCTCATGAAACAAATATAGTTCCTGTTTCCATTCAAAGTTCTAATACGTTGGAAAATGGGAAAAGGCTTGTTCTCTTAAGGCCAGTCTAATTTGTCAGCAGATGTTCTGCAAAGTGGAAGATGGACAATATATGGTGTAAGCCCATGTGTTACAGCAATTATCTTTCTTGTTACGACATAGTTGTACGCACTCTGCATTCTCTTCTCATTATAATCTTTATCATACTCAACTATAAACTCATTAGGCTCCTTCAATATGACAAGCTGTCCATTCTGCATCTCACAGCTAGTTGGATATTTGCTAATAACCATCTTTTCTTATTTTCACGTCCAGAAGTCAGCATAAGTCGTACATGAATACAACCACCTTGTATGCCACAATAATTTGGCCATTGGCGTTGTATGACAGTCTGCATTTTGATCATCTAGCTGAAGAGATACATCTCTTTAGACATATGTTTCTATACATTGATATTCTACACTTTCAGTCTAACCACATGTAAAAAAAAGTGTTTTATTTTGGATAACACACTCATAACCTCGTCTTTATGGTATAACAAACTTCATAAAAGTGAATTGAAAATTCACTCTTCACATTGTTTTCACATGTTATTATAGTCTTACTTCTACTATAATAACTACATTTTAAAGTAAGTATAGGATTTTTGGCCTAATTTCAAAGAATTTCTTTGTCTCTCTGTACTGTGTACACAAGTTATGAGAATGTTTATGTAGTCAATCCCAGCTCTTATTCATAAACGGTAAAATAAAAGACTATCATTCCAAATAAGGAAATAAGGAACCCTTATACTGTACATTGGCCACCTGATTCTTTAGTGACAAGGCAAGAATAAAAAAAAAAATGTGTTTTTGTTGGTATAAGCTAGGATGACAGTGGAACTGAAATGTTGTTATAGTTACAAAAAAAAATCAGGAAAAAAATTGTCTTACTTTACAGATTGCATTTTAACCTTTTTTTAAATAAAAAATGACAGTTTGTCAGTTAACTAAACTTTTTATCTTCTAGTGGGTAAATCTAGAATAGCTGGTTGTCACGAAATTACATTTCCTACCCCAACTAACTATATTTAGTTTATTCTACATTTCTTTAGACAAGTGAGACAATTTAACCTTAAGATGTTGCACAGGCATTGGACCATTTTGGTTATCCTAAAAAAGTCACCTCATGTAACCTGATATTTTTAAGATTTTTTTTGCACTTCAAAGATTTAAATAGAACCCCTTAAGATGTTGCTCACTAATGCTGACTCAGCCAAGACACACAACATTAATTAATGTCAATTGGAAGAATTTACACCTCACAGAAAGATATAACGGGGTTAAATCAATGTCCAATAAGGATTCACTCTTTCAATAAGTCAACAATCTGTAACCTAGAATCTTCATTCGTCACAATGGAAAATGAAGAAAGCATCACACTCTAAATTGCTGCTATTCTGGGATTTCATCAGTCTTTTCCAGGCCCTGAAAGGGACCTGTGAAAACAAATGAAGTCGTTTTCACCACTACTTCTATTCAAAGGCCAGAGAAAATGGATCAGTTGAAAACATTTTGAGAACATCATAAATACCCAACATTTTATTTTCCAGGTTTTTCTCTTTTGTCTTGCTGATAGACATTATAGACTTTTTATTTTAAGATGTAAAAATAAGGCTTTGTATCCTGGTCTATGACTGCATCTTCATAGGCACTGCAGGGAAGGGTTATGACAGATATGTTCCCATAATTCAAATATTTTCATTGAAGTACAAACCAAAACACACTCTGTAGAAATTGTTTGAAATTAGTACCTATAATGTTGGATGGAAAACAAGTGAGCTGGGGTATTTACTGGAAATCGGGGAATAGCTGCTGGGTAGAAAAATTATATTTAAAAAGAAGGATTGTAATTGGTTCAGCGCTGCAATTTAGTAATTAAGTAAGAGTTCAGCCTCAGAACATTTAGGTAAAATGCCTAATTAACTTGAGAGAAGTAATTAAGTTTGGTTTATAATCAAATTAAGATCATTCTTTTTAGCACTCATAAAGAATATTTATTTTTTGTATAAATTATTTGTGGTTAAGACCATTGCAATTACCAAGGCTAAATTGCTAATTCCCTAATTTGATCTTGATTACCTTGCTGTATTGTTTGTTTCTACTTAAATATGAGCAATGCTTTAACATTGGTGCTAGTTACAACTCATTTTTTTATTCCTCTTGCTCATACATCCAAATACAAAAAATTATACAACTCTATGCATGTGAGTAACCCTCCAGTAAGCTACATGGGCCAAGAAGAGTTAGTAACCTGTAGGGGTGGAATTGTCTTTGTGCCTCCTATATCAAAGACAAGATTAGCATGTTAGGCAATAGTTTGCTTATTTTTGATGTAGTATATATCAAAAGAAGATATTTTAGGGGAATTTCAGTGAAGCAGATACAGTGTCTACATATTAATTACAGAAATTAGGATTATGTGATATTTCATTGGAAATTAATTATGTCCACATTAACCCTAGCTAGAGTGTTGCATTTGCTGCTTTTGGAGCACTCGATTACTGAGCTATGGCAGCTCAAATCACTAATAGGATCTGCCAATTGCAAATAGAAAAGGCTGATTACCAACCTTAATGAAAGAGCTAAGTCTGTCCTACGATAAGTATGAATTTGTTACCAAGAACCCCAACATGTGCAGTAATCCAATTTAAAATTCTAGAATAGAATTTATACTTCCAAAATATCTCTGTGAACAGCTGTAATAGTTGTCTCTGTGTTCTTCACTGTGAACTTTGGTCTTTCAGTTTAGGAACAGCAATGCCTAAACCGTCTGGCATGTTGTCTTGGTAGACTTCAGGAACCCAAGCTGAGCTCAATGCAGTGCCCGTGCCATCAACTAAGAGACACTTTCGTCTTCAAATTGCAATTCAGGGTGTCTGAAAATTACATGGAAAGTGTTCATATCCATGTCGTTTGATACCTCTTTTCCCAGGAAGCTTTCTGGGGCTACGTAGCAAGAATGCAGAACTGTGCTAACTTTCTGTGAAGCTTAGGAAACTGAATTTCAGTAGGACTTTGACATATATGCCACACTCCTGCCCACCTGATGTTCTGGACACTGTCTCTATAGAAAGACTAATACACCATGATTCTAATGAGGTCTCTGATTATTTCAGGCACAGTGGTTATGATGACCATAATCTACATAAGAATTGAAAGAAAAAACCAAACCGGAAGCAAGGCAGCTAATTCAATAATCCCCTTAATTTTATGATGACCACATTCTTATCACTAACTTCAGGAAAAGCATCAGTTAACCTGTTACAGACACTTACAATGACTTCTGCCTCTTTTTTAGTAACAAACTGTTATTTCATCTAGAATTGGGTGAGATAGTTCATGCAATGTATTTCATCACAGGAGTCATACAAGAAGAGAGTGTTTGACATTCTGGTTATTGATCAAGTCATTGTCCTTTGAAAAAGAAATATGTGCAGTCCCTAAATTTTGTTTTTAAAACATTTACTGGCCAATGTAAAGCGTGTAAACAGCCTGAAACGAAGTACTGGATAGCAGGACGGGTGTTCTGTCATCAACCTGCTTTTTTGAGCAGTGTATCTTGACAAAAGAGACTTGAAGCTGAAATGCCTTGTAGGAAAGGTTGTAAGCAGGGCTCTAACTCTGTAGAGGCATGGCAATCACTTCACACAAAAATGAACAACTCAGTCCTCAAGACAATGTTGTGACTTTAAAATAGTGTCCATTGCTTCCGTGTCCTGTGCTGCATTTGATAGCGTCACCGTTGAAAGATCATTCTGTGCACACTTAAAACCCCAGGCTTTCCATAGAAATTACTATTATGGTTCACAACAGAGCTGAGAAACAGAATTGCTAAAATAACAAAAATTTTAAATTCAACCTGCATACAAAATAGGATCATTAAAAATTAACCACAAATTTATGGAGTCTCTGCCCTGATTCTGTACTGTAATCAGAACACTGCCTGTCTGGAACCACACAGGCATCTAGCAACCGGGTAGCATCGCAGATGGGTTCAGGATCTGCAATCATTTATAGTATCCAGATGATCCTTTCTATGTCACTCAAACGCATCAACATAAGACAGGGATATATTTATTGCAACCAGGAAGACTGATAACTTTTTTCCCAATAATAAAGGAGAAGATGTTGTCAAAACATAGTATTTCAGTTAGGAGATATCTATGGCAGCCAAGCTGAAGACCCAAAGACTTATTTTCTATTTTGTAAATAAAAACGAACAAAACCCCAAAACCTAAGACAAAATAAGCACTTAGATTGCAACATGAAAATTTTTAGCAGCCCTTGAGCCAGTCAATATTCCTATGCTACATGTTTTCTTTTATATCCTGTGTGTACTAATGACAGATTAACAAGCCACACAGGTAGAAGTGGGAGTTTGAAAGCAAATTAGATGCTGTGAATTTTCCCAAACGTGTCAAAGTAAGAGAAGTGACTGTGCTAAATAACACAGTGCTGATACACTGGAGAAAATGAATGATTAATAAACTTCAAAGGCTTGGTGATGTGGCTGCTCCATGCTGTGAAGCAGACAAGTACATGTACAACACAGGAAAGACTACATAAATCTACCAGTTCAGTATTTTAAGTTAAAGTTCCAATCCTCTGCTTAACAATGAATATTGGCTCATACATCATGCTAATAAGAAGGCCAGAAGTTGTTTACTCATTATTTTCTCCTAGAGTAATGTTTTGAAGACAAGGATGGAACCTGGATGGATGTGGCTTTTAATAATCATTATTCTTCTGTAGAAAACTGTATAAAATTGAGAATAACTTCTAGCTATGCATCACATAACCCAAAGTACCTCATACACATTTCTAAAGAGAATCTGCGTTAATCAAATGTTTGGTGTTTATGTTTGTTTGACCTACAGCTTCCCTGACCCACTGACTGGCAGAGCACACACAGACACAGGAAGCCTCACTGAGAGGTCAGTGGATGAGAGCATGTCTGGGGCAAGCAGGGGGAATTTAAATGCGGTGAAACTGGAAGCAGCCAGTCTGCACACAGAAATTGCTTTCCAAGTGTGGTGCAGGAGCACATGTGGGCATGTCCTGCATCTGCTCCCCACAAGCACAGCACACCTGTTGGAGATACACCCGACAGGTAGAGTAACTCCTCCGCTTGGTGGCAGAACTCCAAGAGGAGGTGAACAGGCTGAAGAGCATCAGGGAGTGTGCTGGAGCCACGCCCTGCTTTCCCTTGGACTCAACAGTCTGATGGAGCTCAGGATGGGGGAGAACGAAAATGGGTCCCTGTTTAAGGCAGCAACTCCATTCATGGCTTCCCACACATTCCCTTTTGCCCATACACAACAGGTATGAGGGTTCTGGAATCAGAGGGTCAGGCAAATGAGGACAAAAGAGGAAGGGGATGAAACCAGGCTCAGTAGAGATGAGCCTGGGGGAGACATGCAATCATTGAGGCTTAAATTGGTAGCCTAGCTCAAGTGCATCTACAACAATGCAAGAGATTGTATGACACGGTAACCATGACCTAGTTGTCATCACGCATGGTGGGATAAGTCTTATGACTGGAATGCTACAATAGAGGCTATAAGCTCTTCAGAAAGGACAGGAGAGGAAAGAGAGTTGGTGGCTCTCTGTGTTAGGGAATGTTTTGATTGTATTGAACTCACAGAGTCTAAAGATAAGGTTGAGTGCTTATGGGTAAGGATGATGGAGAAGGCTGACAAGGCAGATATCTTGATGGAAGTCTGTTCTAGACCACCCAACCAGGATGAAGAGGTGGATGAGGCATTCTGAAGGCAGCTGGCAGAAGTCTTGTAATCTCTAGCTCTTGTTCTCGAGGGGGACTTCAATTTACCTGACACCTGCTAGAAAACACACAGCAGAGAGAAAACAGTTTAGGATGTTCCTCAAATGTGTGGAAGATAATTTCCTGACATAGCTGGTAAGTGAGCTTACCCAGGCTGATGTTTCACTAGACCTGCTGTTTACAAACAGAGAAGGTGTGGTGTGAGATGTGGGGGTCAGAGGTCATCTTGAGCTTAGGGATCATGAAATGATCAAGTGCTTGATCCTTGGTGAAGTAAAGAGGGGGGGTCAACAAAACCACTACAATATACTTCCAGAGGGCAGACTTTGGCCTGTTCAGCACATTGTTTGAGGAAGTTGTGTGGAACACATTCTGGCATCTGTAGTGGAGAGACATGCTGAATCGATGAGCCAAGGTCAGTAGTGTGAGGTTTAACAAGACCGAATGCTGGGTCCTACATATCAATCACAACTCTATGCAATGCTACGAACTTGGAGAAGAGTGGCTGGAGAACAGTACGGCAGAAAAGGACCTGGAGGTGCTGATTCACAGCCAGGTAAACACAAGCCAGCAGTGTACCCAGGTGGCCAAGAAGGCCAATGGCATCCTGGATTGCATCAGTGCAGTCAGCAGGACTAGAGAAGTGATTGTCCCCCTGTACTTGCCACTGGTGAGGCCTCACTGTGAATGCTGCATTCAGTTTTGAGCGCCTCAATACATGAAGGACATTGAGGTACTGGAGCATATCAAAGAATGGCAACAATGCCAGTGAAGGGCCTGGAGAATGAGTTTTATGAGAGGCAGCTGAGGGACCTGGGTTTGTTTAGTCAGAAGAGGAAGCTGAGACGAGACCTTCTCGCCTTTTTACAACTACATGAAAGAATGTTGTGGAGATGTGGTCATCAATCTCTTCTTCACTAGGAATAAGACAAGAGGAAATGGCATTAATTACACCAGGTGAAGTTTAGATTGAACATTAGGAAAAGTTTATTCACTGAAAGAGTGGTCAAATATTGGAACAAGTTACCCAGTGGAGTCACTGTCCCTGGAGGTATTCAACAAACATGTAGACATGGCACTTGAAAGCTTGGTTTAGTGAGCATGGTGGCATTGAGTTGATGGTTGAACTTGATGATCTTGGAGATCTCTTCCAGCCTTAATGATTCTGTGATGCTATGATTCTTGGGAGACAGAAAAGGAAAGATGGGGAGGCAGATACTGTTTGGCAGCCTGTTTCTAAGGTAGTGTCAATTTTAATTTTGTCTGATTTGTGAAAATGAAACTGCCAAGACATTCTGAGGGAAGAGAGAGAAAGAAAATACTTTTAAAAACGGTGAGTTTCTGGTTGCCTTTTTACAAAACAAACTGTCTTATTTCAAACTGTAGAAAACAAAAGAGCTATGCTTTACTTAGCCAAAACCAATGCATAAGTAAAAAATTTCCTATTGATCTTAGTGCTAATAGAAGTTCTTTAGAAAGACAACAAAAAAGAGACTTGAAAGAAAGAAGTCATACCACTCACTTTGCGTAAAAGGGTGATAGACTAACCCACTGCCCAGCCAGTACAAATACACGTTCTGTTTAACCGTGGTTCGTGTCATGCATTTAAGGAAGACTCTGTGAAAAGAAATAAGGACTTCTCTTCAATCTTAGCATATCAAGGGGTGGAAGTGTTCCAATGTAGCCTTGAACCTCAGCAGGGTGGATTGGACAAGGAGGTATGAGCTCCCACACTGCAATTCTAATTAGGAGGAAATCAAAGTTATACACCAGACATGGCATTTTTCTCTCTAAATCAAAAGGGCAGCAGCAAAGTGATCAGCTTGGTGCTAGACGAGGAAAAGACCTTCCCCAAGGAATGCATGATCTAAGAATGTGTTTGAAAATAACCATGGCGGCAGCAGCAGGAGAAAAACATCTGTGAGTTTGCAGTTTTCTTCTGTGCCAACTTGGAAAAGGTGAAAAGGAGGTATACGGAATACTTCCAACACCGTGTCTGTATAGTTTGCAGATTGATACCATCTTTATTATCTAATCCAATGATGAGAGTGTGCTGATCTTCCATAAGGAGGAAAAAGAGGACAACCTTCATAATAAGTATTTCTTTTTTACTAAAGGGACTGTACTCACATGATCTCATTTCACTGTTAAAAGAAAGTTCTCAGAAGTTAGATTTTCTCACTATTTAGAATAATAAAAAAATAGAAATCTGCCTTTATGAGGCAGGTTCATAGCAAAGCAAGTAACAGTTCATGTTTCATGCTTAATAAGTCTACGTTAGCAAGTGGGGTGGGATATAAAGGTCTTAAAAAAGAACAGTAAATATGAGTGTAAGACCAACAAAATTAACTATATGATGAGCTAACCACTGAGAATGTCATAAGTATTTCTTGGCAAAGCTTTGCTGGCTATCATTCCTTTTCTGAACCTTGCCCAACAAGTAACATGGAGTATTCTTGATTTTCAGTCATTTATATAATGAAAAGAGTTCACTTATTATTGTCAAAAATTCATCATTTCTTTCATAGGGCCCCTTCTCTTATGATTTATGTTTTAATGGTAATTTTCTTGTTTTCACTTTGACTTTTTTCTTACAGGTTATAGAATCACATAAGCATTGATTTTGGAAAAGACATTTAAACTCATTAAGTCCAACCATTAACCCAATACCACCATGCCCATTAAACCATATTTTCAAGTGCCATATCTACATGATTCATGAACACCTCCAGGAATGGTCATTCCACTACTTCCCTGAATAGCCTGCTCCAATGTTTGACCTCTCTTTCCATAAAGAATTCCTTCCTAATATCCAGCCTGAACCTCACCTGTTGCAACTTGAGGCTGTTTCCTCTCATCTGATCACTAGTGACCTGGTGGAACAGACCAACATCCATCTCTCTACAACCTCCTTTCAGGTAGTTGTGGAGAATTTTAAAATCTTCCCTCAGTCTCCTCCAGACTAAATCATCCCAGTTCCTTCAGCTGCTCCTTGTAAGACTTGTTCTCCAAACCTTTCACCAGCTTCACTGCCCTGACAATCGGCATTTCTGACAGCAAGTCAGTGATGTTTGTTGTTGGCTTTGCCATTGGGAAAATAGTACAATCCCTTATTAGAAACCTTGTGGTTTGCAAAATAAATGCCTTTGGGGTTTTTTTTTGCACTTGAAAGGCATTAAGTAGTTGCTTTCTGTAGACTGGATATCTCTTTAGCCAGAGAGTTCAGCTTAGACTATCACACACCCCTGAGTGATCCTGATTCCTCCCGATGGACAGAAGAACTTCCAGTACTGTCAGAAGCACTACACTGCCAGGACAGGTGTTCCATTACCATGCCTTTACGGACACGTGTCCTCACATAAAACTCTGTCAACTTGATAAAAATACAGCTGTCTAGAAGGAAGCTTCATAAACCTTACACACTCAGGAGTGTACAAAGCAATTACCATCCAGTAATGACTACAAAATCAACAAAATTTGTTACTTTTTCGAGCCTCAGGCTAACTTTACTTATTCATTGTCTGAGACTGAGCCTGAAGAAGTCTCCAGCATTGAAACAGACATTTTAAATATTTTGCTAGAGGCTAATTTTTAAATGAGTGGCTGAGTAGTAGCATCAAAGTGTGGAATGGAGCATCACCTTTGGTATTTACCTACTGCCATGAACAAAACTCAACATGTGTTCAGTGCTGAGTTGAACTTGATTGCTTTCAAGTGAAGGCAAAGGACAGTTTTCAAAGCTGATTAGAATTCTTTGTAAAGGGACAACAGCAGATGTAGTCTGCTCAGATCACACTGGTTAAACCGTTGCCTTATCTGACTCTGCTGATCATGAGCAGAGTTAACCTGCTTAGCCTGATTATATTCCAGATAAAGCAGGCTGTAGAATTCTTTTTCCCAGTGAAATTTGGGACACGATATTTTATTGATTTTTCAGCCAACAGTCTAGAGAAATAAATGGGCAACTCTGCTTAGTAATCAATAGTGCTAGTTGGCCATTAGAAGAGAGATTCAAACATCTGGTAGACATTGCTAATAGCGTACCCATCTCACTACAGATGTACAGATCAAACCACAAAAGTGATGGAAACTTCACCTTTGTGTGGAAGCGCTACTAATGCAATAACAAATAATTGCAGAAAAAGTGATACCATAGCATCATCTCATAAAGGATCCAATTCATTAAAAATCAAGTTTCCAGTGCTTTCAGTAAAGAGTAAGCATCATTAAACATCCATACCAGAATCTGTAGCCTTTGAGATTAGCAGCTGCTGTTAAAAACCTTACTTACTTCTGTCAGCAACAGGAATCCATGAGCGAGTCAATTAAGCCCTAATTCTTAGCAACTTAATTTTGTGCACGTTTTACTTTCAGTTAATACTGAAAACTAGAGCGAACAGAGTTCAGTAACCTTAAGGATGGAGTTGATTCAGCAGATGGACTTTGAAGTCACACCTTGCAGAGTCAAATGTATGTGTTTCCAGGGCTTGTGATATTTTTAGCCGTGCTGCTTCCCTTGATCTGTGCTGTGTTTCGAGTTGTTCAGGCATCGTTTGATCAAGCTTAAGAAAAAAAGGTGCATATGTGTGCTACAGTGACTTCAGTGAACTCAAACAGAAACAGAGATAATTCAAGTTGAGTGGAAGATAGAGACTTTCTGCACAACATTTCACATTTAATGCCTCATAGGACAGGACTTTACGAGGAGCCATCTAAAGCATTTAGACACTTGCTGGAACCAAAACAACGTATTTTCAAGTTATCTCAACTGTCTTTATTCTCTGCTGTATTAATTTCTGCATTAATATGGGTAAGTCTCTGTGACACTGCTATAAAAATAGCTGGTTTTTTGTACAGAATTTTACTTCATGAATGCTTTCAGTTTTTGTTGATTCATTAGTGCAGTTTACTACAGTGACAACAACTTTGGGTGCCCATATCTTCATCAGAATTTTAAAATAATGATTTTGCCTTAATGGAGCCGTAATTTTAAAATAATTAATTTGCCTTAATGTGATTCTAGAATTTTGTGAGGTGGAGGATATTTAGGACCTATTCTTTGAATATCTCCAGACTTTCAGTATTTCGTTTAAGAAAGCTAAAGACCCCGCTGGTATCTCTATGTCTACCCTTGACCATTCACTGATCCAGCAAATACTTACAGTACCAAGAATTACCTTGAAACCTCTAGCAGAATTCACTAACAAAATCCATCCCAGACAGCACACAAAAGGAAAGAAGTATCAGTGGCTCACATCTCATCTTGTACAACAGATAATAAAATGGCAGTGACGTGGTCAGGTAGGAGGAGCTCTGAACAATCTGCAGAACGAGTTGCAGAATTCCCAGCTCACTGCAGGGGGGTTGGACTACATGACCTTTAAAGGTCTCTCCTAATCCAAAACATTCAATGAGTCTACGTTTCTACGGTCTGTGCTCAGAACAGTAGCGGTCTGAGCAAACAAGGCTTTCCAGGGAGAACAGGAACAGATTTTCTTTTTATTTGATTTCTCCCTCCTTGAAGAGTGCTGCTCTGAATCTTGCTTTTAACACCTCACTATGTACTCACGAGGAGAGGGACTGCAACCTGGGCTTCCAAGGTAACTGATCTCACATTCTCATTCTCTGCTCCAGCGAATAATTACTTTCATACCAATATTATGTAAAGTGCAACAGCTTCTCTGAAACGAAGCAAAAAACATCAAAAAGGGTAAAAACAAGCCCCATAAGCCTGTAGACATGCCACTCTATTTTTTCTACAGTTAGTTTTCCTGGCATGACTAGCAGACTATTGGGCGTGAGCTGTGTGATTAGATGTTGGTAACCACAAACACAGAGCCCCGGCACAATGTCAGGGCTAACAGGACACATCAAACAGGCCACCCTGAGAGCTATTCAAGGAGAGCGTTCAGACCAACATCCTTGGTGTAAAACCCATAAAGGGCTTCAATCAAACAAACTCCCTTACCACATGAAGTTGAAGGATGAAGAGGGTTATTGCCTATAGTGGTACAGATGTCTTTATGGGAAGCAGGACAAGGGCATTTGGGGATTGTGCGGCGTATATATTTTCGAGGGACTGTGGGAATATGCCAGACTCATTATGGGATGTTTATAGTCTAATGAGAGGTCCCTGATCATGGCAGGCTGGAACTAGATGATCTCTAAGATCCAACATAAACTATTCTTTGATTCTGAGAATCAAAAGGAAGGAAAGATAGTGATCGACGAGGATTGGGAGGGAACAAGCAAGAGAAAATAGACAAGGATGGGGGTAAGGGTCTGTCTAAGAGTAAACAGTTTGCTGGTCTATAGGCTTGTTTGCCCTAGCCCTGTGCCTGATCAATCATCACACAGGATTATTAAATCCTATTCCTTTTTTCATCATGACCTCAAACATAGTGCTGTGTGCTTGCCAGCAACTGGAAAAGGGACTGCAGGTCACAGAGACCAGCAGGTGTGGATGATGTCAGCAATCACACTGAGCTGAATTTCTTTAACAAACTGCATGTGTGAGTGCAGCTTGCTGGCAAACTTCAAGCCAGAGAAGCTGGTGAGCAGGGTAAATGGTCTGGACTCACCTACTGGGAGTTGGGGTTCTGGATACTGGGATAACCAGGTGGTCTGGGATGGCAGCTTGGAGACCATAGGTCTGGGCCAGTTACTAGATAGAGCTTTTTTACTCTGTGTATGAGAGGTTTGTGTCCTGGCAGCTGGAGTAGAGCTGTGGGCATCATATATGTAGAGACCTCCACTCTGATCAACAAGAGGACTGGCATGAGTCCATCCACACCTGTCATGTTAGCGTAGGTGCTGTTTGCTTTTCTGCAGGTGCTGGTAATTCACTGTGTAGCACATAAGTGTATTCCTTGGCAAGAAAAGTTTAGTCTCTCTACTGATTGGATCAAGACACTTGGAGCCGTAACAGCCTTCTGTCCACCAGGATGCCAGATCCACTTCTTTCTGACTACCTGATTTCTTGTTTCATCTTCAACTTGCCTTGAAATCCTGAATCATTTCCACTAACTCTTCCTCCTCATTTTTCCAGAGCCCAGCTCTACAAAGCCTTACACTCCTTTTAATCTCTTCTGTTTTCCATAACATCTATGTCTCTGGGAGTAAGGATTAAAAATACCATTGTCATGGGTACACCATAAGCTACTGTATTGTGGTACTGTCGGGACATCCTTTATTTGCTCATCATACCACTGGCTCAGTCCGTTGGCAGCCCTTTTTGGGAAGCAACACCATTGCAAATAAGCTACTGTAAAGCCACAACAACAGGTGCCACATCCTTTAAAATAATGTATATCTCCAGGTTTGTCACGGTGAGCACAAAACTAAGTGGCTGTGAAAATCAGAGTGAAGATCAAGTCATTCATGCCCATGATGTGTGGCACTGCAGGATCTCTTCCAGGTGTCAAGAAGAGACAATCTTTTTTCACTTGCACCCTGTGATAGGACAGGGGGCATGAGTGTCAGTTGGAGCATAGGAGGTTCCACCTCAACAGTGGGGTGGATCAGAATGGGGGTGGTTAGCAGGTCGAGAGAGGTTCTCCTCCTCCTCTGCTCTGCCCTGGTGACACCGCATCTGGAATATTGTGTCCGGTTCTGGGCCCCTCAGTTCAAGAGGGACACAGAACTGCTGGAGACAATTCAGGGCAGAGCCACAAAGATGATGAAGCAGAACACACCTCCCTTATGAAGAAAGGCTGAGGGAGCTGGGTGTCTTTAGCTTGGAGAAAAGAGGTGTATTAGGAGGAGTGTGTCCAGCAGATCGAGGGAAGTTCTTCTCCCCCTCTGCTCTGCCCTGGTGAGGCCTCATCTTGAGTACTGTGTTCAGTTTTGGGCCCCCCAGTTTAAGAGGGACTGGGATCTGC